>MU964984.1:947-15931 GCA_036418165.1 Cooperia oncophora
AAATTCCTGGAGGACAATATACCAACTTGCAGTTCCAGGTTCGGTCGATTTGCATTTCAGCCCATGATTTTGGAAAGTGGATACACGCCGCCACAAAATATATATCTATCACAGCCAGAAGCAGCTCGTGTATACGCCCTCTCAGGTTTCACATTTGCCTCTGGTGACGTGCTCTACAGCTGTTTGACATCGTTCGGTAGCATGTAAACCTGTTGGGGATCATGGTCATCTCAGGCACAGCAGCGGATGTATCGAAGCATGTCCGCAGCGTCCTCATGGATGCGTGTGTACCGCAGCTTGCGGATACTATAAAAGAACATTTGGCGAGCATTAGTCTACAGCTTCCTTGCCACGCATTTCCGAATGGCAAATTGGTATACTTCTAAAACTGCGGAGAAACTGTGGCCAGACAAGGCGCGGTCCCGTACAGTCGTGTGGCCCCAGTTGCCCCGGCTGCTCACCTCCAAATCGTCAGACAGAGCCGGCATCGAACAGGTCTAAGGTGCCGACGCCTGTAGGGTACGTCAGGCTCCATGTGCTGGGCGGATGTGGGCGTCGTGTCCAGCGAGTCAAACTACCTCTAGGGAACGATCTCAGCTAATTTGCTGTTTCAAGGTGTTTCGGGCTCAGGCGCCTGTACCGTGGGTGCCAGGGATTTTTGTTCTGAGAGGATGTTATATGTTCGGGTGAAGGAGAGGGTTCCGTGTTTGGGAGTCGAACTGCTCCTCAGATAAGAAATTCTGTGTCAAAACTGAGGCATTGAGGATAATGCTATCCCTTGGAATCGTTGTGTTGCGTTTCCTACTCACAGCGCAATCAATATAGTCAAGATGTTCTTTTATTGTAGGCCTTCTCGCTCGGTCTGGGTAGTCAGTTTGATGAGGTAAAACGAATGTATCGTGAAGCTAATCTCGCTCTCGGTGACATTATCAAGGTAGGATTATGTGCGTTTGCTCTCCTTTTTTCCCACTGCCATAGCAAAAATAATTCCAACAAGAGATATGTCTGCAGGTGACTCCATCTTCCAAAATAGTCGGCGATCTGGCGCAGTTTATGGTGCAGAACAATCTTACACGCGAGACTCTAGTTGATCGTGCTGACGACTTGTCCTTCCCCAAGAGTGTTGTTGATTACATGCAGGTATTTTTCATTTCTTAACCTGATCCGTTTCTTAATAATGGAGTCTTACTGAGATCCATAGATTTGATGTTGGATTTTAGGGTAATGTAGGCCAACCTCCTTATGGGTTCCCAGAGCCTCTTCGAACGAAGGTTCTTCGTGGAAAGCCTAAGGTATGCTAACAGCTAATATGTGGCAAGCTCCAAGCATCAGTTATCAATATTCCCATGATCCTTAGGTGAAAGGAAGAGCTGGTGAAAACATGCCTCCTATGGATTTCGAAAAAGTAAAGAAAGAGTTGGAGGAAAAGCATGGAAGACCTCTGAGGTACTCTCACTAATAATAGTATAAATTGGGAACGCGAGAATATTCTTACAGAGACCAGGACATTATGTCTCATGCTATGTTCCCTGCAGTATTTGAAGAATTCGAACGGTTCCGAGCCGCCTATGGGCCAGTGGACAAACTTCCTACAAGGATATTCTTCACGGGATTGGATATTGCTGAGGAAGTTGACGTGGGTATCACATACACTTCTATCGGACTTCATTTGAACAGAGACTGGGCGCAGCTTTCTCGCTCCCTTCCTCGGAAGGGAGCTCATGAAGTTGCAGTCTTGCTCGCTGTGGGTAGTGAGCCGTGTCAGCACGGCTGCATTTGGCGCGCTGCCAGACCGTTCTGCACCAGTTGGTGAAGAGGGTGAGTGACAGCAAGTGTGGAAAACCACTGATACGAACGATATTGCACAGGTCTCTCGCTTGCCGAAAGAAAAAAGTGGGTTTGCGCCGCGCCAAACACCGCCGCACTGACACGCTCATTCATCTGCAACGAACGAGACAGTAATTGGTTGCAGGTGGTGTTTTTTTCAAGAACTAGAAGCAGTGGCTCTGCTCCTAGAAAGTTCGACTGTAGTAGTTTATTTCCATTGGATTTAGCTCGAATTTGATTAATTTACACATTCAAGGTTGAAATCGAGAAAGGAAAGACACTCGCTATCCAACTTCTGGCTGAAGGAAAATTGAACGCCAGGGGTGAACGTGAAGTATTCTTCTACCTCAACGGTCAGATGAGGAGTATATTTCTTCAAGATAAAGAAGCTTCAAAGGTGAGCACTGTACAGAGCGCAGTTCTGATTGAGGCCTTGGAGATGCAGCTAATTGAAGATCCGTTTTTAATCACATCAGTACAGAGAGCTGTGGGTCCCTTCCAGTTTTGCTGGCTCGGAGTGAGTGGTTCACTGATATGATTCAAGACAAAGTCGTCTTCAACCAGTAGTATTCAAAAAATTGTTTTGGAATAGCTCTTGTCCTCATATATCAGAAACTGAAATAGCCTAGCGTTCGAAGATTTCGTCGATGCATCCTAGAATCGAAACTGAACACTAGCCACCATCGGTTACAAAAAAAGGATTGAAAGCCTCCGTTGAATGAAATCTTTATAGAATTGAACACAGAACTTCTGAACCTAACATTCAAGAAAAACTGCATTTTTGCAACATCTTTGTGGATTCAACGGTCCTTTACAATTACTTCGCATATTTTCAGGAAATAATCACACGACCAAAGGCTCTCCCTGGTGTGAGGGGCTCTATTGGTGCTCCTATGCCTGGAGAGATTCTCGAACTGAAGGTTAAAGAAGGCGACAAGGTAGGTGTCAGGTTTTCTGGGCCAGAGGATTCGGATAAGGAGAAAATATTGAATAAGAAAGGGTTATGATTTCTCAGACGCTAATTTGTTTTGTTCGTGTTGTTAATGTTACAGTGCAAATTTCACTAGGAGTCTGCCTTGTGAGGATATTTCGTTGCCCTTAAAGGCACTTCTCATGATCAGGTCTTGTGGGTAGTGTGCTTAATCATGCACCAGTAGCCCATATGTAACTCCCCAGTAGAGAAAGAAGCGAAAAAACCTTGGGACCACTCTGAACAGAGACCCCCTTGGTGGTGGGTGGTGGTGGGCGCTTTGGACGAGTTTGCCGGACGTCAGCAAGCTCAGTCAGCAGAATTCGACAGCAATCGGTTCTCGGCATGAGCACAGGGAATCACCCTACGACGCTCCAGGCAACGCTATGTACACGCGCAATTCCGTTTGTAAGCCGTTGTCTTGCAGAGTGAAAGTAATCGTGGTTGCAATGGTTGCAATAATCACGCGTCTCTGGTCTCTTTATTTCGCCGTTTCGAGTGACGAAAGTGGTACATTTTTTGCGAATGACTAAGATGCCAGATGCACGAAGGCATTTCGTGGATCACTTGATTGCGGGAACTGTCTTTAACTAGACTCCAAAACGGAACTATGTTTTTTTGGACAGTATATTATCGATTACATCGCAAAGGCCACATAAAGCAGCCGTTTGTCACTATCAGCTTCAATAGTGTTTTGGGGCGGAACAATTTTCTAAGGATACAGCCACTACTGTCCTGAATAGAAGGCGAAAGTGTGACATATCTTGAAGCTGATTAAAGAATGCATAAGCCATTGGTGGCAGAGAGTCACCAAGCTGAATTTTTTTGTCTCTAATCTGACACACCATCTGATTACATTGATGCGCAACCTTACTAAGTACAAGTAGGATTCGCTAGCCTAAGAATCTCTTTGTAAATGAAAGAATGTCTTTGTAAATGCATGTGTGTCACGAAATGCATCCACAGCGATTGGTAAGTGATAGTGGGGCTCCGGTTCTGAAGAGTGATTAAGGGACAGGAGGGGAACACTACTGATGGGTGGTAGGATGTGATAACTGCTGAACAGATCTGATTAGATGGCTCAGAAGGGCCATAAAAGGCACATTTCTTAGCAAAAGTATGAGCAACAGTAAGGCGCCGGCTGCATTAGCTTGTCAAAAGGTGCTATATCATTGAAGCTGGGGAAGGCCATGCCTGGTGTCATGCATGCATCTTGCCCAGAAAGCATAGGTGTGAGCTTAAACATCGTAGGGCGTATGAGATATTTGGCCCGTAGCTCGCGATAAAGCGTTTTCAAACTTTTTTTCCTTTGACGGTTGTTCAGAAATGGTATGTACTGTCTCCTTTCAGGTTTCCCCAAAGCAACCACTGTTCGTGCTGTCAGCCATGAAGATGGAAATGGTCATTGATACACCTATCGCCGGTACTGTAAAGCAGATTTACCTCCCACAAGGAACTAAATGTGCAGCAGGCGACCTCGTTGTTGAGATCGAGCCGTGATCACTCGAGCTAGCGTTTACACCCCTCACTTCTCGACTGTACTAACAAAGAAATGTTTTACGAGATTACTGGATGTCGAAAGTCCTCGAACATTTGTTGGATTTCTTTTGTGATATGTATATAGTAAGATAGGTTATGTTTTAGGGAAGATTGTGCCTTTCAAATGCAGGTTTCACATGTTGGATAGCTTGCAGTTTGCACAAAGATGTTTTAGAGTTTTATCGATAAATTTTAGATATGCTTCACGGAAATCATCGAAAGTGTAACCAGTAAATCAACGTGTACTTCATCCGGCACCAATTTTTGCTAGCGTATACTCATTCTCCATATCCTTTGTGAAGGCTACATTCTCCATATCGCTTGTAAGGGTTTAAGGCGCGTCATGGGGAGCATAGCAAGTCTCCCGGTCAGCCACATTAGCTTTTCGCTCGGCAAGGTCGTGAGACTGATCCAAGACCCTCTTCCAAAGTTAAACTGTATACTCACCCCTGAGGAAAGCCTTTCCCATGTGCTAGGTGAATGGGTCCGCAGCTGCAGTGGCGTGCAACATTCTCCGCTCAACAGTGCACCGGAAAAGGGGCTGGAGTTTGTTGATACCCGTCTGGCGTTCGCCACAGTTATGAGTGCGCAGTACTTGCGTCGATACCAAGGTCCTGTAGCAAACATGTAGTCAGCGGTAGTGGACAATTAGAAAAGAAATGGCGCAAGCGAGTATCGCGCTCAACTACGGTCAGGCGTGGCGTGTGGCAGCGGGCGGAGTTGTGAGACGGCACCAGTGTATTACTATCCTTCACCCTCGTTTCCGTGCACCTTTGACTCGAGAAAGTGGCACGTTACTGTATCTGCGCTCATTCACTTCGCACATGGCAAGGATCAGAACCCGTGGAGGTCAGTATACATTTGGTCTGATATGAATGAGAGACATATGAAGGATTCACTTGTTCCATGAACTGCTCATTTTGACTTTGTTGTGGAACCTACTCACAATCTTATTTTGTAGCTCTTGAAGGATGCTCTCAGAAAATGGTTTGCCCCAGTAACATTTGTTGAAATGCAGTGGTTCGTACGGCGACGCGCGGCTATTGAGCAGCAAAACCCATATGAATTCACATTCTTTATCCTGGGCGTGGGATCTGAACATGGGACAGAGTGTGTTACTCGTGGGATATATCAGTTTGAAACAGCTGTCATCTTTTTTGTGTTGGACAGAGACATGACCACAATTGTGTCAAAATGAAAATATTCAAAAACGCAGCCACCGTCACGTTTAGTTGAAAATACAGCCATGTCTACCACATCTCAAGGATTTCGAGTGTAAGTGGAGTGAAGTATCCATGATGGGTGGTACAGAATTTTCCCTGCCTCTTTGACGCTCAACTCTAAATGGCCACACAGGAAAACTCGTCTGTGCGCTGCGCGTTGCACGCCACGCCCATTAGAGCGGCACATGACAATTGTCTTGTCACATAACCCTCTCTTGGAGCATTGTACGACTTCCGCAATGCGAGCATATTCGTTTTATTGCCGCCGTTTGTTGCCGTGATTTGTACCAGTCGAATTTTCACATTTTTTAGAGAACCGATCTGGACCTAGGCGGCGTGCTGAGGCCTCAACAGCAATGTTTTATGGTGATGCGGAATAGTGCACCTAATTTTTTTTGCGAAATAGTTGCGGATTTAAACAAAGAACCAGTCTGGGAAGCCATTTCGAGTAAGAAGAACTTTAACATGCTACAGTAACAACGTGTTGAAGGACATTGTAATCTTTCCTCCAATCGAAACCGCAGCGCTCGGGAACTTCTACATTTTGAAGTAGTTTAAAATCCAGGTGATGCTCATGCTTGCACCTCCCCCTATTTGGGGGGTGGTTCGTGAAATGGAGCCCTCGCGTTGTTCAGCCGTACAATATTTAGCCCTAGTGCCATGAAAGTGAAGTGCTTCGAAGGAACAGCCCTTCTCCATCCTTACCACTTTAATATCAGATCCCTCGAACGGAAACCTGACACTCAACTTCATCTGAATGAACAGGTGAATTTCATGAGGACTTTTTGATTTTTGAAGACTGCTTTATTAAATACGAGTAAGGGAAATCCTCAAAAAGCATTACTGACTGTAAGGAGTGGCGAGAAAAAAGGGTTTATTTCTTCGGCTCTGCTGGCTTGATATCCTTCAGTGCTTTCTCTGTTGCGTTGATGATTTCATTTTGACTCTTCGGATCTGGTTTCGGAGGTGTTTTTGTAGCTGCGATTGCTGTCTTTGCTGCCTCTTCTACACTCTTCGCTCTAGAGGGAGGTGGCCTTACAACACCTTGAAGGCTTTCTGAGTTCTTGGCACTGTTGCTCGTTGAATCGGACGTTCCAGACACAATCTCTTTGAGCTTTGGTTCCTGTGTCGGTTGTTCAGCCAGTGATGGTGGCCCTTTAGCAGTTGTGATTTGTCCTCTTGGAGATACCTGACCAGGTTTGGAGGGAGCCGGCGCAGCAGAGACTGTTGCTGGAGCTGAACCTGGTATACTCGCCTGGCCATTTGTGCCACGATACAGTAGAGAAATAGATGGGCGTTTTAAGGGTGAGGTCCCAGATGTTGGCTTGGAGGTAGCACTTGGCGCCGTCCTATCAGTCACAGGTGGTGTAGGCGAAACAGTGGGACCACTATTTTGGGTTAAGGGTGATGTTATCATCTGTTTTGGAGTGTAAATCCTGGCTGTATTAGGCGTTTGAGGAGATGGTGAGGCTTGTTGTTGCGAAGTCCCATTTACAGATGGCTTGGTCGACGTTACAGGGGCACCCCCACTGACTGGAGGAGCTGGCGTTGTATCCCGCTTTCTCGCTGTCACCGTTGAGGCACCCATAGTCCCGCTCTTGGAAGTGTCTATCGGTACTATCGTTGGTGCAGGTTTTGTAGTGGTTGCTCCCTTCGGTTTTGGCTGAGGAACTTCTATTGCATCCATTAGAGAGAGCAGCTCAGACTTTCTTTGTTGCATTTCTGCACCTGTAAGAGGAAGATCAGTGAGGTTGTGATGGCTGAGTTTCAGAATAGGCCCAACTCCTTGTGACCACATGATACCTTTTGGATCCCCAGGTGTTATTGGACCTATGAGGCAGTCATCGTTATTAGACACTTTTTCTTTTTCCTTGGGCAGTCGAGAGCCTGAAAATAGGAAACCTTTTGGAAAAACAAAAAAGAAGGGGAACCTGGGTGTCAGCCAAGCATGGGTAGCACCGTAGGTGATTTAGGTATCCTATTATTACGTTGCCCCATAAATTTTTGCCCAACATTTGATACTATTTGGTGTTTAAAGTTTCTATCTACTGATAAAACCCAGTTACCGGTATAATCAAAAGCAGTCGGATACTGAAGTGAGGCCATTCTAGGCAACAACAGGATGGTTTTCCTGCAGCGAGAAGCCGGCGATCGTAGAATTTGGAGAAGTCGTTTTTTGTAGTTATTTAATTTTCTTTCCCATCAGAGGTGGTCAGAGCAGGGAACAGATGAAGTCAGGTAGAGAAATACCAGCGCCACACGATGTGTCACCCTGTACCAATATGGCTTTACTAGAATATGGCGAGTCGTTTTCGCAACGTGAGGTCAAGCAGAATTCTGGAAGAAGGTGATACTCAGTTGTTTGAGACGCTCAAAAGGCAGTTGGCACGATAATTTGGTACTCGGCCGAAAATGCTAGCAGAACGCTATATAGCGGAAAAATCGCGAAAAAAAAACGAAGTGAAACGGTCAAGTTCCCTGCAAAGAAAGCCTTGCTTTTTGATGACTCAAAAAAGCAATTTCGGGCGAGTTTTCCGTGGGCATCTTGCCAATAAAGCTATGGTGGGTACGGCTGCACGTATGAAGTTATATATACGCAGCACCTCGTCCGCTTCATGTAAATCCCTTCGCTTGATATTCTACTTAGCAAATGAAGCAATACGAGTATCAGGTACGGTCGTCCATTTGTGGGTGGGCGGGCACGGTGGGCGTTCAGGTCGGTATGTTGTAGCTCAATAGGGCCTTATAAGTACCTTCCGTCGAGCTTCCACGTGGGTATGGGCCCTGAACGCCTGCTCGGATTCGGCTTTTCTCAGTTCAGCATGCCCCGGCAATACTTGGAGCATGTTCCTCAGAGCAAAGACCACGAGCAAAGGTTAGTCTGATGGGCTTACCAGCGCATCAGCCACGAGGCTGCTGGGTTTTGTTTTCTCAGCGGTCGAAGCTCCTAACATTCAGTAACTTAGGAACGTCCGGCCCGTGCGAGGAACGTCGTGCCACTGCGGTAAGTCTTTTTCGGGTGGTCAAATGTGTTGCTCGGACGTGGGCCGGAGTAGCACCCGGTAATCGTAGCTTGTGACGCAGGGAATCCTTATGCACGGTTGCTGGACATCTGGAATGACTTTCTCAGCTCACACTGCGTTTTGCAAGACAGTTGAACCATTGTTTCACAATCTAGTAAGTAGTGCCTGGCTCCAGAGACCCCCATGCACTGGTATCCAAACAGTATTCGCGAACCGTAGTTCCCGGTAATGGGTGGTAATCTGGGGTCGTTTTCGTTGCAGAAGCCGGGACTGCGCTAGCCGGCTTTTCAAGAGCTACTATTGCTTATCGCAGAATGGTGGAGAAAGAGCTTGCAACGTGCCACCTCCAGCCCTCCCCCTCTCCCTACCTGACTGTGCCCCAGTATCTGCAGCGAAAACGACTGTACTCGGATCCTCTCGGTGTTCTATTATCAAACCTTCTATCTAGACCTGCTCCTCTACTCTCCAACGTTTCACAGCTATTCGGCTATAACACGACATGGAACGGAGAAATATGGATTTGAACACAATTCGGGCAAAAATTATAGGGCAACCGTGTACAAAAAAATGTGTATCAGCATAGGACCTATTGAGTTATAACCTACATGGATCAGGACTTTTCGCCATGGCGTCCGCTGCTAGCTTCTCAAGGAGGAGACGTTTTTCCTCAGTTAATCGGTTGGTGTCAAGGCGGGGTTTGAGCGTCACGAATGAGAGTTCAAGCCGACGTGAGACTTTCATGACCTTAAAAGTTACAGATCTTATTCAGGATTGCTGTTCAACATCAGATCAGTAGCGTACTGATGCTGCGTTTCCGTCCGTTCCACAATAATTGGGTGCCGAAAACAGTGTGACTAATTTTTTGTCATACATGAATTGATGTCCAGCCTAAAACTTAGAGAACTTTTCGGAGGAACGGTTTCAAGGAGAGGGTTGGGTCTGAGATTGCTTGACCTGACTAAGATAAAATCTACACTTCTTGGCTTAAAAATATCAAGATTTGATCAGATTCTTTCGATCTTTCGCCAATATTTCGCGTCTACGCAAGAGCGGGAGCGCGGCGCTATTTTGTAGTCTATGCTTGACGCAAGACCCCTCCCCCTCAGGTTGCCATGTCCACTTTTTTAATGCTATCAAATTTTCTTTTATATCTATCTTCCTTTCGCGCCATACTCGCCTACCCGCTACCTCCTATCTCTCCAGTCTCTAGCCAGCGGCGACGCTGAAAACGCGCTGCGTGCTCTGGTCGCTGGCAGCGCTGGCCGCACAAGTATGAAACGCTGCCTTTACCTTTCTCTATAGACAACTCACTATGCGAAACTCTACCCACTTTTGGTAACTTTGGACAAGCAAAGGTTGTTCAGAGCTAAATTTAGTTGCTTACCCTCACAACTTCATGTGCTCGGACAACCATTGAGATATCGAGCATATCGCAAATGTTCGCAATGGTGTCACCACCAAAGATGTACGAAGTGGCTCGAGTCTGCAATCACGCTTATCCGTGTGCATATGTGTTTACCTTCAGTCGCTTTCTATTTACTGTCAAACGCCTGCGTTACGTCGAAACCTGTAGGGGAGGATATAGGCTCGTGGGTGCCCCTGGTGGTGATGGTGAGGAGTTGTTGCCTGGGCACTCAGTTATGTAGAAGCCCACACAGGTCCGGATTTGGCCGCGCGAAAGGGGTGATATTCCTCTATGAGATTTATCTGATTGATTCCCCCGTTTCAACCTAATCACGAGTAGGCTACGCGGCAGTCTACTGGTTCTGGTAGTTGGTCGGAAGTGGTAATCATTCCCCTCTCTCCGCTCGAGGATATATTCTCGAGAACCAGTGTTCGTAGTAGAGCAAGATTTGCTGAAGGAGGCTTCCACCGAGAAAAAGTTTTGCAAGTCGTATATTTCAGAAGAAATCTTTTTCACGCGTGATCCTATGCGCCAGAACGTACGTCCTTAAGATATGTTGCACCAGAAATGAGGCTCATCAGCAGCAGACAGCGATGAATGTAGCACGAAGTCCCTACTTGTCAGCAACATAACTATGCAGGAAGGTTTCTATCATTTCTGCGCTAACGTAGTTCAGTGCTGCTTCCGGAACTTTTGCTTACAATACGTCGTTGAGAAAAACTCACTGCATTGAACTGGAATCCAGTACAGGAGTCTGTTGAAGGATCCGACCACATTAGATCAACAGCTATGCCATCGTCACATGCACGAGGGGTTTTTGGTTTCTAAAAGCATTGCTCTCTAAAAGCGGAATGCACCGGAAAAGGAAATGCCATGTTAAATCATGCAGGGTTCCATCGGATTCATTCTTTTGTACAGGGGGGGGCAAAAAAAGTCCTTTACTCCCGTGACTTTCGAGGCCGCATAAGATATATTTATACTTTATAAATTCTGATCGGACATTTCTACCACCATATTAAAGAGCATATCAAATACTATCATGATACTCCGCCACAGCCTTCTGGAGGAGCGCCATCGAGAGATTCTGCCACGCGACCGTGAGTGGGTACCTGAGTTCAGCGAGATCGTTGATTTCTCCGCCACTACAGAGTGATCCTACTTAATATCCATCTCCTTCAGGCTACCAAGCCGTTCCATTCAAGTGAGCGAGTGTTTTTCCAATGCCTTCGAAGTCCACGTGGCGTCGCTAATCTGTGTAGCAGTACAAAGTTTCCAAGAAGGTACGGGTGACGACATGTAGGGAGGATATTCTTCTCGAGTTGCTTGATGTAACCGCCAGCGCTCACCTTCAGTCCGGGCCGTTTTTTTCACGAAGAAAAATATCGCCGTCCTTTCCATTCCAAGGTACCATACCATTCACCACGCTTGGGCGACTGCGTAAGAATTCGATTGTCCTAGCACCGCTGGCGACGTTGTCGAGTGCGTCGATATTTGAGGTCTTCCAGATCGAGATACTGGTCTCCAGATAGGCTACCAATGGGTGGCTCTACTATGTAAGAAATTATCACAAGCTGTTTATGAGAGTGACGATGAATTCCAAAGGTCTTCTTCAGTCAGGTTGCGACTGCGAGATGACTTCAATTTTGGCTGTACATTGAAAGGGGTGAGCGGACGCCGCCAGCTACTGCTTATTAGAAGAACATCTTGGGTATCTTTTGCCCTGGTACTCGTATCCACGTCCTCTGTCTGGGCTGCGAAAACTTTGCTGATATGTGACTCGGTCGAAGTGACTTTTTTGCCCCCGTATGTCTTGATAGCCGTAGCCTCGGGCTACGAGCACATGCGATCATGCATAAGGCGTAGTTCGGCGACGGGGGAAGGGGGGCACTTTGTACTTTTGCTGCTTCACTAATTCCGGGTTGCAAGTCTCACTCTGGTGAAAACCTGTACCCTGTTGTGAAACTGAAGCAAGCTCGTCTAGCCATCATGGCTAAACCTGTTAACTCTTGCGAGCTCATGAAATAACTCTCCAGATGGCTCTACACATCGATGGTATGTAGCAAAAGTGCAAAATGTCCCCTCCCCCACTTCCCCCGGTCGCCAAACTGTCCCCAGCTATTAACAACGAAGTGAAATATTAGCCCCGCAGCTTCTGCAGAAATCTTGGAATACGGGGAGGGCGAGGGTTGAATTTTCGTATGGCGGTCGTAGATGGGTATTTACGTTTTAGCCATCCACGGCGCTCTGGTATTGGCTTTTTGCAGAATTCTTAGTCTTCCTTACTGAATACTCTCGTCTTTTCTTAGTCTCATATCAATAGAAACTTGTTCACCTTCATGGAATTTGAAGTAGACGGAGAAAGCTTACAAGCTATTCAAAACTGATTACGGTACCTGCAGAGTTACCAGCGAATCCCAATTCTGAATTTCTGGAGAAATACCTCCATGCATGCACAATAGGCGGCTGCTTACAACTGCGCAAAGGGGCATTTCATTGAAGACCTACAATCAGGTATGCTAGGTCTTTATGAGTTCATGTTGACACCATTAGTGTAAGCTCTTTTCAGTGATTACAGAGTTTTGGCTGTGGTAGCTTTTTATCATGTCATCATTTATCTTAACTTTGAATTTATTATCTTTTGAACTTATCGATTGATCACCTCTTGGAACTTTTTCCACAAGTATATGCATCGCTTTCTCCTCAACTCTTCATAAAAACCATATAGTCTATTCATTTTTGAACATTCGTGATTACCCCGCAGCAGATGTATTAAATGAGGAAATTTTATACGATAGCATAACAACAACATTATGACCTAAACAGCAGAGAATAAGATGCTCTGAAAACACATAAAGGGTACGGTCTTGTTCGTTGCGGGCGGTGAGGCGTTTCAGCTGGGCTGAGTTTGGCGCGCTGCCAGCCTGCTGTCGACCAATTCTAGAAGCTGGCAGTCAACCACGATTGGTCGAGAACAGACTGACACCGCGCCGAACGCAGCCTAACCGAGGCGGCCCTGCTTCCGCAGCGAATAAAGCTGTAACTGGTAGATCGTGGGCTTCATGGTCACATAAGTACAGCGTATTTATTGGCAGGGCCGACACATGCGTGACGCGTGCGAGAAGTTGCCAAACATCGCATATTTTGGTTTTCCAGTCGGTTATTTACACCTCTCATTGAATACAGATCGATCATGGGGACATGAGCAAAAATCAAAAAAAAAAAACACGAGTAGAGCGCGAAGGAAACATTGATAGAGAAGTTCCCGATATTGGAGTCGAAGGCGCGCCTCAAAAGGATGGGATGAAATGTTCACCGTGATAAATCCTTTCTGGGATGTGGGCACGCAGTCTACGTCCACTCATGATCGAAGTGCCTGTTGAATGCGATGTGGCCTACACAGTGACTTGCATAGACCAGTCGATGTACAAGTCAGCCTAGACAAGTGTAGTACCAATTTCGTCCCGGAGAGTAGAAGGATCGGTTGGCGCGACCAGAGCGCCAGCACCGAAATTCGAACCGGGATTGCGCGCGTGTTATGCGTGCCGCCCACTACACCATTTCTGCGTAACTGAAATGTGGACATATTTCGAGAGAACCGTTAAGTTTCTGTGCACCCCAGTTCGACACATCTCCGTGGCTTTGGCCAACTATCCGACTTCCGCGCTGAACATAGTGACATGCTTTACAGGTCTTCAATTCTGTGGTGGATGGTAGCGAGGGGGGGGGGCAGGTGAGAGGAAAGGGAGGCGGGAGGCGGTAGCTGGAACTGGCCGCAGCGCCCCCTCCCTAGCCTCCCCCCCCCCGCCCTCTGCACCGAAACGCCTCTATCTACCAATCCTGGGAGCTTCAATGGTTATTGGAGTACAGGCTGGCACCGTGTCAAACCATACCCTCCGCCCCTACTGAAATGCCCCAGCGTCCACAGTACCAGCCATGTATGATAAGCCGCAGGGATTCTGGGGCCTAGCACAAGAGAGTTGGTTCCTGTCCTGTTTTACGTTCATTTGGTTAGCCGCCATCTCTGCAGACTTGGCGCAATGGCTAACGCCCACGAGTATTCTGCGTACAAAACTCCGTAGTTCAGCGATAGTTCCGAACAACACTGTTCGTTTCCTTTTTGCACTGTTCTGAAGCGAAGTGAACTGAGCACATGTGCTTTTTCTATCTCAAGCTTATCGATAAATGTAGGTACCTCAAACGATTTTTTGCATCTGTCAACGTAATCTCCTAGGAAGAGTATTTTGTTTTGTGGAGGTGGTCCGACTATAGTGAAGAATCTGAAAAAAACTGATTAATGAAATTCTCGACGTTTCAAACTCCACTTTTCCATAAGAGGTTAACCCATGGCGTAGCGCGTGCAGCACCATGCTTGTCACCCTCATTTTTTCATCCCCATGTAGAAGCTTGCTGTTCATAATGCAGTACGCATTTCACAAGAACTGTTTGACATTTTCTCCTGCTCCAGCGTTGCAGGTATACAAATCTCATGATTCCGCAGCATTGCGAACTCTAACTCATTCGCGATATTACTTCCCCATGCATCACCTCGCAAATGTGCTGTGGGTCGTAAAGAAGACAGTCATTGAGGGACTTCTGTTAGATCAACAGTACGACGAGATTACCGAAGTAAATCACGAAGTTGTCCATGAATATCACCAAAGATTACAATTGGAGCGTCTATTTCCAGCGTGGCCGGCTGTGGTTCCAGAGAAGCCTTTGCCTGAAAACTGCAATTTTTTCAAGCTTTCCATGTGTTCCTATTCAGTAACTGTTGAATATGGTCCAGGTGAGCATTGAGGCTGCTTACTGTAGTTTAGCCAACTGTTGCACTTGCTTCCACCTCAGATGGTCAGGTATCAGTTTTTAGTGGTTATTTGAGTGAGGTGCTGAGGTACTGAGTACTGATTGAGGCATGGAAGGTGCTCGGACAAGCCGTGGTGAGGTGGCTAAACCGCTTCCCGAACAACATAACAGCGGAAAGAAGAATGCCTTATACT
>MU965033.1:0-12993 GCA_036418165.1 Cooperia oncophora
GGAAGCAGCACAAAGCATGATATCACGACGTCGGGTAAACTCAAAGCGCATTACTATATCGAGGCCACCCTTTACAAAAAATGGGAAGTTTTTTTAGAGGGCTTGTATGGCGAACAGTTGTTCTCGAAAAGATATCTGAGGCGGCTATAAGGATACGAATAAAGTTGTCGCCGTTCATCAATTCCTTATGAGGTACGCATTCTGCTTCCACTCAGAATCGAAATAGCTTATTGAACGCGATGTGGCCTATACAATAATGTGCGTGGTCTAGGCGATGTATAGGTCAGCGTTCTTGTCTTCCCAGCAGGGCACGCCATCTTTGTGATCATCACAACGGGAGGGGGGGGTCGTATTTGCCCGCGATGAGAGGGGGGGTCGTAAACGCATGGCCCATGTTGAAGTGGAGAGAGCGGTGATACACGGTACAAGTGAAAAGAAGCTCAAAAGGGACGATGTAGATGACAATAAATAGAACTAGCACTATCGAACTATTCTCAGGGCAAGAACTAAAAAAAATTGCTGAAATTTTTCCTCCTTCCTCACAAAAAAACTTCAAGATTCGCCCACCAACCCTCCTCATCTGGTCTAGATAAATCCCAATCCACTAATCGTCAAAATCTAGAAAAGAATCCATTGCAAAAACTACCTATAAACCGTAGAAATTGAATCCTGAGCAATTTCCTCACAACAAAATCAAACTCAACAAAACAAGCAATCAAAAATAAGTCACATCAAGATGGGAGTAAGAAAAAAACTCACCAGCCAGCTGGAACCGGAACTATGGATTACTTTTAAATTTTGGCTGTTCGCGGTCAGCGCGCTCATACAAGCTCATTGGTGCGCGCTATACGCTGCGAGCAATTTCAACCAAACCGGTGAACATTTACCCCTCATTTGAACACCCATAGCTCGTTGAAAGTGAAGCTAATCGGAGAGGGGTAAGTGGGAATGAGTAGAGCTAGATTGGCTCTTGTCACCTGAATTGAGCGATTTCAAAAACGTTCCGATTCCAGAGATTTTCCCCGTTGTGATCATCGTTGTGATCCGTCTGTGATCATTTTTGCGAACCGCGAGTCGCTACGCTTTGGACGTCCATGGCAAGCTTCATACACGGCCTTTCGTAAAAAAAGAATTGTGCCGGAAGCTTGAAGATTTCTACTTTCCAGCAAGGCTTTAATTTTCTTCCTAGGCCTGCTATTCGAAAAAATTCCCCGTTGTGATCATTTCGTGACCACCCCCACGACACGAAAAATCAGCCCCTCCGAGGCCATGAAACCTCCAGTTGGCTTGAAGACTTCGGTATGCTTCTAAACACATGTTTTCGCAAAGGGTATCAGGAAATAGGCCATTGGGCGCCAATTGGCATCACCTCTGCAATGCGCCATGCATGGGGCTTTCACGCAGGTGTTTGGAAGGTGTAACTTCTAGATAGGGCTTCCCAATTGCAAGCAAATGTGCTCCTGCAATCAGAAAAGTCCGGGAATGTACTTTCGTCTGTTTATTCATCGTCAGTCGTAAGTCCTTCCATTGTTTATAATTTTATGGTGCCTTGTGGGCGGTTGATTCGTAGGCCCTATCATCGCCCCTTTCCTCGTACGTATTGTCAGTATGCTACACCAGCGCCAGAGTGCTGGACGTGCTTGGGACGTACGTAGGTACTGCGACCTCCCCCCCCCCCCGCTCGACAGCAAAATTTTGTAAAAAAACCAGAAATTTTTGGGAAAAAATAGACAAAGTGGTAGGAGGTTGGAAAAATCTAGGGAAGAGGTAGCATGGAGAGGGGGTCGTACATGAAGATGGAATTAGGGGGGAGGGTCGCATTTTTCAGGAAATGATCACAACGCAATGGCGTGCCCTGCCTCCCAGAAAATCTGGTATCAGTTTCCTTGGAGGTCTAGGCTTGCTTGGTTGAGGGGGGGAGCATCCGCGGACTGAGTTAACGATACGGCGTGGTGAAGCGTGCACTTGAAAATACACCACCCTCCGCCTCAAGGTGGCTTACACGGAACTATTTCAGAACGCTGCGCTTTCGAGCATGAAGAACTCATTGGTAAGCAGAGCATCTTTCCACTACACTCAAACAAACTCGGAAAAATAATAATTTGGGGGTTCCTGTAATTAGGATACGATGGTATACAGCGTAGCAGTGTACTCATGTTACATGCAGATGTACATAGTTCAGAAAACTGAGCCGCGGGCCAAACGTACGCAAAGCAGCATCCCAAACTTGATCGGAACCGATTATGACACTGGACGACAAGTCGTGAGGAATACAGCAGTTCATCGATTGCTGAATTTTCAAAATAGGATGGTGGAATAAATGGTATGGAGCGAAGACTGTCATTAACCAATTAGTTCTACACCGCAGCGCTATGTTGAGCCAACTAGCTAGGAACTATTGCCCGCGCGCTATGCCGCGCCTCGGATGTCCTGACACCCATTTTTACCCACATCGAGCACGTGCCAGCTATAACCAGAGGACGATATCACCCAGCCATTTACATTCCAGAGAAAGCTGAGTCTCCGGAATCACAGGTTCAGTAAAAATAAGAATTAAGTCAAGAGATATTATGCTGTTTGAGATGTGAATAATAGTGGTTTGTTTACGGAAAGAACTGTGACATAAGTGATGGTATATCGGCACTTTCCAATGCATTTCGTGCTGTCGCAATATCGGAGTTAATGGCAGCTCGCAATCCTTCTGAAATAGATCCTTTAGATGAATAATAAACAAAATTGCAGTGATTCAACGTAGCTCCGAGAAAGGAGACTAAACATGCCCACCTAAGTCAGCAAAGGCGACCATTGGACGTATAAAGCCTATGAGAAGAACTTCCATCACAGAACCATAAAAATCCTGGTCATACTTCTCAAGTAGATGAACTTCCTTAAAAATGATCACTATAAAATTCTAAACTTCTCCTAGGAGAAGGCAACTTTTAAGAAAATTGAGAAGAAATTTCGGCGCAGTTCGCGTGAAGGAAGGCGGCATTCAAAGGACTCATTGAGCAAAATTAATAGTAGGCGAAGGAAATGAGGATATTTCAGAAAGCCTGGGAGGAGAAATTCTGTGGCGATTGAATCAGGTTCGTTGAGAAGAAGGGGCTTAGCGCTACAAATTCCAGTTGCAGGGAAAAAAATGCAAATGGAGCAAAATGTGCCCCTCCAAGGTGAACAGTGCCGAAAATTCTTTGCTACGGCGCTAAAAATAAACTGCACACTCATCTAGAGGGGCCCCTTTTCCTTTTTTTGCCCCCATGGCGAGGAGTGGAATGGTACGAGAGATAGGACGACAGTTCCAAGAAGTGATATACATGGCAGGACGGGAACACTTTTGGTGGGTGATAGAATGTGATAGCACCTGATAAGATTTGATAAGGGGCCTTAGAAAGGGAGGGTGACCGAGCCCATAGTGCGGGACACAGTTTATACAAGTGCGGACATTGGTTTCAAGAGTATTGATATGACGACGTGACAGGGAACCATTATTGATGGGTGACAGGGAATGATAGCAACTGCTAAGATCCGTCAAGAGCGTCAGAAGGGGAGGGTGACCGAGCCCATAGTGCGGGATAGGGGGGTATGTAGTTCGCCTGAAACGGGAATCTCAGGGAAATTCGAGGAGAACCGAAAAACACGAGCGGAAGGCTGCTAATTGAAAAGGAAAGCGTTCGTTGGTAGGCATTCCTGTGCAGGTAATGGAAACGAAATCTGCTATGTCACTGAGCGATTCATATTGCGCTGTATTGGCCGCAACACATTCTATCTATCTACAGATTTATGTATTCTATGGGCGTCATGGCGCGGACTACACCGCTGCTGTAAATGGAAGCGCGTGCTGGGATCTTAAGCCTTGCTCTGCCTGTTACGATTCGATCACTACAGCACCTTATGAGCAGCGCACTACCGAAAAAGTTCCGTTAAAATTATGGAGCCGCCTGGCGAAGCCAGGCCAGAGCTCAAGAGAAGGAGTGAACACGCGCGTGAGCGTCGATCGACTTATATATATATATATATATATATATATATATATATATATATATATATATATATATATATATATATATATATATATATATATATATATATATATATATATATATATATATATATATATATATATATATATATATATATATATATATATATAGGATTCCAGATCCCCTATGCTGCGTTTGTCGATTACAAGAAAGCCTTCGATTCGGTTGAAGCGAACGCAGTATTCAATGCGTTGAACAGATTTGGAATCAATACAAACTACGTCGACCTCCTAGAAGAGATGAACGACGGCTGCAGTACAGAGATCAAGCTCTTCAACGACCCCTGTCATATAAAGATTTGCAAGGGAGTACGTCAAGGAGACACAATTTCGCCGAAGCTCTTTGCAATAACACTGGAGGCCCTCTTCGGAAGTTTGAATTGGAGCGGCGGCATCGAAATCGACGGCGAAAATCTCACGCATTTGCTTTTTGCGGACGATTGCGTCATTTTTGCACAAGACGCAAGAGAGCTTCAGGACAAGCTGGTTCAACTTCAGAATAAATCAAAGGAGATTGAACGAGAATGAAACCTCTCCAAAACGAAATGGATGAGAAACCAGTTCAGTCCTATGACGGAGATTACAGTCGAAGGCGAAAAAATAGAAGAAGTCCAGAATTACGTCTACTTAGGATACCAGCTCAGCTTTACAGAGGGCGCTGGAGGAGAATTTAGGCAGCGCGAGCGAAAGCCAGGCATGGACTAGCTCAGCAAAAATCTCAACGGACGCACTGCTAGACGAAAGCCTTGCGATGGAAAATAAAGCGTCACTGGCATCCACAAGACGTACCCGCCACTACATATACGGCGCTGAGGCTGTCAAACACCAAAGCAGACGAGGAAATTCGCCCGCACGGCACGGTCAATGAACGCAGAATTGCAAAATACTCATTGCGCGACTCATATCTCGAACCACAGCGAAGTGCTTGTCTGATATTGTCCAGAGAACTGATATAAAAGAAACGAGCAATGGGCGGCCATGTGCGCGTCTGAGAGATAACGAGGATGGCGATCTTCCCGGGCTCATGATTGATCCTTGGATCGCAAACGACCGCTGGGAAGGCCTAAAACGAGATGGGCCGATCCAATGGTGAAAATGTTCGGCCAACAGTGGAAAAGATGCGCACAAGACCGGAATGAATGGATCAAAGTCGACTTGCGTGGATGGCGTAACACACGAGGACAAGTCGGATACAGGTGATACAGGTGATATATATATATATATATATATATATATAATTAATATATATTAATATATAGATATTATAATCCTTCATTTTATTTGCAGACGAGGTGGTATCAATTAACGGTTTTCGAAAGAATGGAAGGGCTTATGTTGGAGCCGTCAGGAGTCCCAGCATGCCCCTCACCATCTGTATTACATCGTCCTCCACTTTCGCACAAATTTTTGGTGTTTAGAATGTGGCTTAGAACCGGTTTTGTAGACCTGTAACCCTGCCATAGAAACTCCAGATGAGCCTTAACCTGAATTATAGTACCCCTGCTGAAACATAATCTCCGAGCATTGCTTAAGACTTTTGCTCGAGTTGCGCTGGCGCGAAATGTTGTCTCACGCGAAATAATCACGGATAGCAAACACACTTAGCAGGTAATGAGAACGGTAAGGGCGTGCTGCGGCTTCACGCTATTGAAATAGGTCGGAAACGGGGACGTGAGGGTTACTATAAGGTGCACGGTCCAGGTAGCTATAATAGCGAGCAATGGTTTACGAAATTAATATGTCGTAGAAAAACTCATATGTTGAATTACGAAAAACCGTGCATTTGATAGCCCCATGGCCGTGAAGGCTTCCAATGTAAAAGGGAAAGTTTTCGTTGAGAAGGATCTCAAAGAACTCGATATCAGAGAAGAATGCGCCGATGAGAAAAAAAGTGACGATTCTTGTTAGGGAATGCGCGATTCCGCGGAGAAAGCTTGCGCTGGGGAAAGCATGTAGCAGCAGGGAAGCTGAAATGTTTAACAAAGATAACTGTATTCCCACTTCCAAGAACTAATCGAGAAAGCCAGAAAACACAGGTCAACTCTGAAAGGCTGCCGTTTACAGTGCTTTAGGAACATTTTGGTCAGCAATCTAGAAAGCGGCACCTGTTTTACCACGCCTGACGCCTGCAGTTACAGAGAAACTCACTTATCAGAAGAAGGCACCCAACGCAAAGCCTTGAATAGTTTCACGCAATGTCAACGCAGAGTTCTAGTTGCAAAAGGCCACCCTTCGTCAATTAATAATAAGCTGTAGTGTTGAAATGAATTTGATTTTTTTTGAAAACAAGTATAAGCTTTGTTTTAACAGTTTCCTAGTAAGGCACCTGGCCCAAGTAGGTGTGCGCACATTCATTCAGTCCATGCACCGATAAATAAAGGATCGAGGAACGGAGGACTTCAGTGGTCTAAGTGCGACTTAACACGTTGACGACGGTGTCGGACAATGGTGGGCGACAGCCAGTCTGTCTCATGGGACGGTGTCGGACAATGCTGTCCGACAGCATACTGCTCTAATAATAAAGACGTGCGAGCAACCAAAAAAAAAAAGTATGTTCAAAAGATGTCTATAGGGGTAGACTAAAATTCTATAACGAACAGCCTAGTGGTTTGGCCTGGACTGCCGGCCCCCGCGCCACAGACGCCGGCCGCCAAAATACTTACGTCACCCAAATTGTTGAAAACTGTCTCGCGAGTAGCCATGAGCCCCTGCAACAGAATATCACATTCGTTCCCGGCCCATCAGGCGCTGGCGCCAAATAGGTTAGGTTCACCAGAATCACTGGAAACTTGTCTCGTGGAGTAGCTTGACCGCATTTACACGAATATCACAATCGCTTGCTACAAAACTGCCTGGCACCAGCGCCAAAATGTCCTAGGTCATCAGATTTTCCTAGAAACCTGTCTCTGTCGGTCGAACCGACCCCCTAAACAAAAGATCGTGTCCACTTAACGCGTTGACGAGGATTTCCGTCAATGGTGGACGACAGAAAGTTTGTCTTGTAAACGGCGTCGCCCAATGCTGTCCCACAGTTATTATATAACTCAAAATCTGCGCGATTGTTTCACTTACTTTTCATAAAATTAGTTCAAGAACAAACATTTTCGGGTCGAGGGCAAGCGATATTGTTCTTTATGAGATCAAACCACCCCGGAAGACAAATTTTAGTCAGCTCTGTCTCCAGAGGAAGAATTTGGTAAAAAATGGCCTGATTTTGGAAGATTGGAGCAATAAGAGCAAAATTTTGTTGAAGATTCAAGATTGGTATACTCGTCTCTTGCATTTCTCGATACATTTTGATCGTAGTAATTCATTTATTTGGAAATTACTAAGTTTCAATGCGGAAAAATGTGCCGTCCCACGCGCAAGTCATGGGAAAAATGGCTCGTCGTCAACGTGTTAAAGACAAGCTGGAAACTCAGGTCAGCTCCGAGGATACTGGTTGTTCCCATGAGTGGGTACATGGGTCGGTGCAGTAGCAGACCACTTTCTCCGGTAATAACTGCACAGGAAGGGGGCTGGAGGGTAGCGCCTATCTTTTATGCCGTCTCCTTTCATCTATATGGCTCTTTCTATCTCTATCCGCCACGTCTAACCGTGGCTCAAACAACGCTGCATTGTGTGCACCCTCTCACTCCTGATTGTTCCCAACCGCTGAGTACTGTTTCGCAGCGGGATCTTGACATCGACGCAAGTGCTGCACTCTGAAAATAGCGCGTAGCGAAACTATTGTGTTAGCAGTCGGTGCCACTGCTCCAGCAGGCCCTTCTCATGCACCTTTGATTAGAGAAATGTTCCCCCCCCCCCTCCCTCCCCCCCCCCCCCCCCCGCCCTGCGGACCCATTCACCTCATACATGGAAAAGACGGCCCAGAAACAGTTTGTGTACAGTTTGTTATCAATCTAGGATTCGACTAGCGCTCGGTTTAAGGCGCCTTCGCCCCTACCATCACTCCATCACTTATATTCGTGAAGCCTGAGAGGTTTATTGTGATCCGTGTACTGGCACCTGTGCATTTGCTAACACGACATCGACTTAAAGGCACATTCCGCGATAAAATGAGGCTATGACCTCTCAAATGTGTCGGACGATCCGGAGGGCGATTTTTGAGGCTGCGCTACTTTCAAAATGTGAAAAACGGCAAGAACTCCGCTAGAAGCTGACTAATTAGGCCCATGGACACCCCTTAGGCCCATGCCGACCCTCACCGGCTGCTAGCTACTAGCTAGTAGCCACTATGTTATCTTTCTCTATAACATTTCGGACTGCTTTTTCTGCTGCTTTTCTCCGCTAATCAGATACTTAGCACTTTTTTGTGCCTATTTGAGTTCCGTTTCCCGCAATTTGCGGTCGCGAACTGTGCCTTTAAAAACACTACCCGCGATCAAGTGGTAAGCGAAATACCTTGCATCTGCCACCGTTGTCAGCACTCGAAGAGGACCCACCACTTTCGTCACTAGAAATGACAACATAACGAAGCTAGATACGCGTTTTTGCAACTGGTGCAACCGGTACTCTATGCTCTATGTGAGACAACGACCCATAAGCGGAACTACGCATGTACGTAGCGTTGCCTGGAGCGTCGTAGGGCGAATGAGCCTGCACATGAATCTTGCTGCATAGGCTTCCTACAGGATGACTCGTCCAACTAGGCCGCCCTTTCACTATGGGGGTCTGTCCTCAGGGTGTTCCCAAACTTTTTTCGCGTTCTCTCTGATGAGTTTTTGATGGGCTACTTTTCATGACTGAGCACCTGCCACCTGTTACACTTGGTCGCGGGAACTGTCTTCAAACGCCACTCCATGATAGGTATTTCAAAATCTTTTCTGTCAATTTACAGTCTATGCTGAATTCAATACGAAAATTTCGAGCACAACTAACCAAAGTTTTCTTCTCGTTCTGATAGTGAGGATTCCATCCGATACTAGCCACCATTTTGACAACCTGTAAATCAATGTGGGGATAACTACGAGATGCGGAAAGTAAACTGAGAAAGCTAGAACGTCAATGTTAAAGAAGTCGAGAAAACTAGACGTCAAAACAACCTCATCTCCCCTCTATTCTTGCAAGCCAGGAGAAAACACAAACCCATGGGAGATCCGTTGGTTAGCAGCTTAACCCACCGCCTTGCATCCAGATTTGGCTGGAAATCAGAAATACTACGCGATATTTCGTCGGGGATAATTGTACTGGGCTGGCCCCATGATCACGGCTCATACCCAACGGGTTCCGTTTTCACACACCTTTGCATTCCGATCAAAATGCTGAAGCGCAGCTGCAGCATGCTCCGATTTGAAGCTCGTGTTCGAAAGCATTCCCTATTACGGTCTTCAAACATCGAGCGAAACGAGAACGGCTGGTGCGACGAAAACTCATTGCGTCGCGAAGTTTTGAACCTGTTGAATCTGAGTGAAGCCTCAGCCAGTAATGTGCTCCGCTAACAAAACCCACGATTCTCAAAACCTCTGAGGCATTTCAAGTGTCGTTAGCATCAGTTCGCGTGCGGACGAAGGGTGGCTGTCAGGCGCATTGGAGTCCTGGCGCGCGCTGCCGAGGCCCGCCTCCCCAACCTGTTAGAGCGGGCCTCGGCACGCGCCAGACTCATGGCGGTGTTGGAGCGAGCAAGTGACAAGATAGTATTATATCGTCAGAATCATTCGTTTTCTACCAATAATTGTAGCATACCCGCTTCAACAACCGGAAGAAAACGGGTTAACGGGTTAAGCGCCGTTGTCTCACAATTTCGCTGCCTGACGCGCTCCTTCATGCCACAAAGTACACCTTCAAGAATAAGCTGATTAAGCAGCTCACACTGACAGGGTGCGAGCGGACATTATTTCTCCTGAAGCCAGAAAATGAAGTTGCTGAACTGTTTAGACCAATTATTATAGTAAGAGGTTTCGCTTCCTAGTCATGCATTTCACGAATGGGTCTAAGCAGTTCTTGCACCTCGAGCGAACCCAGAAACGTGTAGGAACGCCCATTTTCGTCAAGGTAACGCTCACTTTTCACGACTTCAAATTTTGAATGCGAACTGTACACTCAGCTCCTATTACGGCCCTTTCCATGTATGAGCTATGGGTGCAGAAGTGCACCACCTCCTCCTTTCAAAAGTGCACGGGAACGATGCTGGAGGTGGTGATACGCCGAGGATGCCCGTTTCTTATTCCGCATGTGCGCTATTCTGAAGTGCACGCACTTAGCTCTGATGCCAAAGTCCCGTACGAACCACGCAGTCAGAGGTACAGAACGACCGGAAGTGAGAGCGTGTAGACGAATGGCACCCTGGCTATGGTTCGGCGGGGCGCTGGCCGTGCGGACTGGTGGGAGTAGTAGAAAGCGGTACCAGGGTAGGGATACCCTCTAGCCTCTTTTCCGTGAAGTGTTGAGGGAAGCAAGTGACAGACTGCAGCACGCACCATTCCCGGTGCCATATGGCGCAAGACAAGGATCCTCAAAGGTTAGTGCACAGCTTGTCTTCAACAAAATTCAGCGTTTATAAAACTTGACCAATTCATCTAAGAGAGGAAGAAATCCCGCTCTATCCACCAGAATATTATGAAAATCCTCAGAAAAAGCATTTCGTTTTCTAAGCAAAATATCATGTCTGCAGAAGAGACCATTACTAACGGACCAACCCAATATTCCCCCCTTTTGAAAGCTTTCACGTTTTACGAGTCAGGGAAAAAGGTGGAACACTACGAGAAATGTCATTCGCACTCACCTGTTGGACAGCCCAATTCTTTACCACCTCGCCCAAATCCAGCAACAACGCTTCCTCGTACAAAAAATGGCAAATGTTGGTTAGGGTGCATGGTATACCTACTGAAAAACGCGTTAGTATAATAGAATGTTGTAATTGCTCGTGTAGCGCGCATTACCACCTGGCTATCAAAACACGTCTGGCGCTACCCTAACGAAAACCTCGTCACGACGATAAAAGATAGACTTTCCGTCAAATATCAACCTTTTTTTGTTATGCGGCAGGAACTTTACTTGCTTCCATGAGAATAGTGGCTTAATTGAAGTGGGATGTGGCCCTATACAACGACTTGCAGGGGCCTACCGATGGACCAGTCAGTGTTATCCTCGGCAGATCTGATATCAATTCATCGTCCCCAGAGGAAGAAGGCTCGGCTAGCCTGAGCGGGACACGATCCGGGATTTGACTGCCGGAGTGTGCGCGTGGTAAGTGCGCCACTTGCCACTACTTCATCTCGCCTCGGGTAAAAAGTGTATCTGAGCTGATAAGCAGCAGCGGCTAGATTGCGAAGGAACGCGCATGAACATTCTACCAGAGTTTAAAACAATAGGCCCAAAGCACAAGGGCAGTACACACAATGGACAGTACGAAACGGAAGAGACATCAAACGTCAGTCAAGCACATCATAATGAAGCATTTATTATTTTGACAGAGATATTCGTATTTACAAGGATTGCAGGCTGAACACTTCGTACAAGCTAACTGACAAATGCAAACAGAAGGGGCAATGGAGGAAGGATGAAGCGAAACCCTGAATCCACAATCCAAGAACGTCTATTCACTAGAAATGATGGCCTTGATTGATTGATTAACTTTCAGCTCAAACTCGTTGAAGCACTACAAAAAGGTATTTTCTTCATGGCAGTTACATGTCAATATTATCACCGTCCATTTCTCTCTCTCAAAAGGCCTCGGCATTGTCGTAAACTTTGATATTCTCCTTTTTTATTGTGCCATTGAGGTCGTTAGGTGGGAAATTTATTGATCCCAGCGTTTCCGACGGAGTATCGGGAAAGCTACTGAAAAAAAACCCGAATGGGAGAGAGGAACACATCCATTACACCAGTGCTTGGGGGCAACGAGCCCACGCTGCGTTGGTTGCAGCTATCAGGTGAGACATATTGTGTCATGGCAAGTATCCCCTAGCTCTGGAGCATTCAGACACTGTTAAAAAGGGGTATGTGACAAGAGAATCGTGACCCGCCGCGCTTATGGGCGTCGCGTGCGACGTCGCGCCCGCAAATGACGATGGTTCCGGGTCGTGGATGACAACAACGGGCAACTTTTCCGTGGCTATGCTGGCCAAATACGTAGCTAAATGTACCAGCTGATAAAGAAGCCCACGGCCGTGACCCGTGACCTCCCTGCTTCCCTTATCCTCTATATGTCCACACGTTATAGATAAAATGACCCAATGATTTGCGTCTCTGAGATAAACTGCACACTCACCTCCGTGTGTCTTGAGCCAAAAGGGGGAGAACGGGACCGCAGCTGCAGTACAACCTTTTTCTTCAATGAAAAGTGCACGGGATCGGGACTGGAGGATGGTGATGCCCCGATTCCGTCTCTATACTCTGACCGCGCTGCCGCGCGGACAGTCAGACGCCTAGCCATAGCCAAACGCGCTACTTCTCTGCGCCCTCGCAATTCTGATTGTTCTCTATCTCCGTCAGTGTCGTTGCGGGATTTTGGTATCGATGCGTGTGGTGCTACTTGTGCATACTGTGGAAGGAGTAGGGAGACGGTGTTAAATTTGCTCTACCACCTCGTATTCTCATCCTACCGTTTTGTTCAAACGTCACGACACTGGCGGTCCTTAGCGGCTTGGACGACTATTCTGACAAAGCTTCTGCTGCATGTCAGCTGATTATTGAGCTATCAGCGTTTACAGAACATGCTCCGGCTCCATGCCACGCAACGCTGCGGCTCCTGAGCTGTTTCTAAAGAAACTCACTGACAGAGGGTGGTTTTTTTTCAAACTCCCACATCTTTCTAAATGAAAAAGCAGATCATACGAGCATCAAGTCAAAACTGACTACAATGATACTTGACGTAGTCGGTAGGTGAGTGGTGGTGATATGCAGGATTAAGGATTCCACAAGGCTAGTACGTTTGTTTACTCTTTTTTCCATTTACTCATCATAATGCAAAAGAGTTTTACTAATCTCGACCAGTTCTGCTCTATGTTAAC
>MU965121.1:0-11953 GCA_036418165.1 Cooperia oncophora
ATAAGATCCGATAAGGCCTTCGGAAGAGGAGGGTCATCAAATTCGTGGCGCAGGTTACAGCAACAGTGGGAACTCAGATCCGTGAGGTGATATAGGGTGTGGGACGGGAACATTATTGGCGGGCGACAGAAAGTGATAACAGTTGATAAGATACGGTAAGCGGCCTCGGAAGGGAGTCATCAGATTCGTCTATACGGCAGGTACAGCAACATGGACCTCTGATCCGAGAGGCGATACAGGGTGATATGATAGTGATACGGGACGGGAGTGTTATTGGCGGGTACGGAAGTGATAGGAGCTAAAATTGACAAGGTAGCATGGGAAAATCCGCTTCACCGCTCACAACAACAATGCGATCGATATGACTCAAGTATAACGATCTCAGTGATTCCAACAGAACTCATTCCTCACTGCTTATTAGTAACGACATCGTGTACGACCGCTAAGCCAGCTCTATTCCAGATGCATGTGGTTTGGTACAAGGAAATTGTTTGTTGTTATGAACAGCAGCAACTGACTTTATCACTCTTACCACAATTATCTTCCATCAGCAACTTCAGTGAGGGCCATTTAAAGGGTTCCACTGCTGAATGCGGTAGTGCATTCCAAAGCAAGACGCTTTAGGAAGACAGATTGCATAAATTATAGGCTGCTTCAGCTGTCCAAACAGGCTGCACTATTTCCGTGTAGGTTATGAACGTACCAGTCGGATCGCTGGCGAGGGGCTGCTGCTGCTTCTGCGCCTTGACGGAACAAGCGCTGCTTTTCAGTTCTTGGCTGATGCAATTCCTTTGAACAGTGTGGTTGGTCAACGATTAACTTAGCACGCGGCAAATCCGCATGGCCCGGCTTCGCCGGGCCATGTCACAGAAGGAGGAGCGCCCGGCGACAGCCGGGCGATCCGACTGGTTAAGTTTAATCTACAAACATTTCTCTTCTCATAGCACTTGAATATGACTTTCTGCTGGGGCATTCGCTTGCTACACTTCTTCAAATTAAAAATGTGAAATTTTCTCAAAACTTTCCGGACAAAAGCCTAAAGATATATTTTGTAGCTTCTGCTACTCTTTTTTGTTCTTTTGCTATTTACTCAAGTTACACTAAGGAAAGATTTTTGACACAGGGACGTGCTCCAGCACTTTTCAAGGATTTTGTTTGCAAATTTCGAGTTTTTATCTTTCTTTTCAAGGCGTTGGTTTAACACCTACTCTTCACACAACGAAGGCACTAGACGCGCTCATGCATTGCCACACTGACTCCTCCCCCTCAACCAGTCTAACTTCAACGTCTTTTTGCAAAGTTTTGTTTCTTTTTAAAATTTTCGCATTTTTGACTGCAGTGATTAGCCTCGCCCACCTTGAAAAGTCCCGCCCACTTGCAAAATACCTTTACTTTAGAGGCTAGAGTTTCACTCGTCAATCGGACCAAAAAAAACAGGCAAGGTTCGTTTCGAGATGTGGGGCAGCGCGCTTTTGTGTAGCATACTGACTTCGCCGAATCTATAGAACCTTCCTATTGTGAGTACAATGACCTTCATTCCTTGGTGAGATCAGAATACGGTGGTTGCATCGTCCGTTTTCTTCTGCATAACCTGCCTTAGGCAGCGTTTAGACTTTGCGACGGCAGGGCTTCTCGCGCGATTCGGCGATCGATGCGCATGCTTTCGATTGCATCGATCGCGTCAAACGCGCGATTGAAGCACTGCCGTTGCGTAGTCTGAACGCTGCCTTAGCAGCCCATGTCGCCTGTGTCACAATGTCCATTCATAAACTTGGCAAACTGCTGTCGAGCAGTCTCAGCAGTTATGGTATCACCCTTCGTACAAGATGCAAATGTCCTGAAAAATTTGTCAGAATGATAGCTGATCACTGAGGGCAGGAACGCGTTCATAACCCGGAGCAAACCTTATTCAAATTGTGCTCCCCTCCCGTAGTGATTTCTCATAACATTTTCTTTCTCATGACATTTTCTTTTCGAGGGTCATTCTTAGTCAAGGTGCGGCACCATTATAGTTTTGCCATTCACGCCCGAATAAATGCTCCCTCCCCGACAATCGTAAGAGGTGGGAGCGCTCAGGACGACTTCGCTCCAATCATTAGAGAAATTGGTGTCCTCCAAATGCGCACCACAGTATAAAGGCTTCATCGGATTACGTGTACTCCCGTGGTGAAGCTCCCAAAGAAGTCCTGCTTAATTTAGGGAGATCGACCAAATCAAGGACAACAAGGAGAAGGCCGGCAGGAATGCGTGAAGTAGACGCGTACCTTCAGGCTGCACCAGTATTGAAGTACGAGGCGAGATTTCGCGTCCTTCTGGCGCAAACGGTGCGGTATTGTATATATAGAGTTGTGTGAGGAAGGAAAAATAGATACTTTAAAGCTGCTTGTTATGGTAACTGCTGTTTAACGCCGCAGTTTGCTTTCCGAATGTTATCACAAGAATGCTGAGTTAAGGGCAAAAGTCGTGCCCCAGGCGGAAGTCATAACAAAACAGCTTCAAAAACTTGTGAAGCCTTCGGCCTCGCGGTTCATTGCCGATATCTAACGATTACGGTTGACCGGCTCACCAAGTTAAACATGTGAGTGCTGTAAGGCTACTTCATAAAAGCCGTTAAGCTGAGAGGATGAAAGCGGCCATGGTGGGGTAACGGATAGCGCACTCGTCCAGAAAGCGTGAGGTGTGGGTTTCGACTACCGCCTGCGGCACGACTTTTGCCCAAAACTCAGCATCCTTGTAATATAGACTTTACTTTTTTTGCTTGCTCCTGTAAATCTGTTCTCGAAAATTCGGAGAATTTCGAGTTGTTTCTCTTTTTCAGGTAGTTATTTCCGACATTTCGTTCATAAATGAATCTTTCCGTGTCCATACCGAAATTACTGCCCTTCCTCTTTCATCGGATTTGAGGAATATTCATTTACACCTTGCTCATGTAAGATGCTATTTTTTCTGGGATCTTGCAAGAGCTTCACATTGCATTTTCCGCTTCAGCTTTGCTTGCCACGTGAATTGGGGAGGCCCACGTGGCATAACTATCAATGCGTGCAGACTGTATTACTCCACGTGACGCAACCGACTCGGGTGTGTAAATAATTCTTTTTTCACATTTTTCACAGTTGGGAATTAACAGCACGATTTAGCTTGCTGCACAAAGTCCCAACCTTTCGATCATGGAAACTCTCCCACAGTACTATAACTCGATCAACGAAAAAGACGGTAGCGTTTATGCTTACGATTCTGTCTTACTCCTGATATTGTTTGTACTGCAGCATTTCTTCAAATAACAATACCTGATGCCCTTCGTCTCACCATCCAGCTGTTGAAGTGCATTACAATCGCAGTTGATGTGGTTGTAGAGAAGCCTACTCAAGTCAGTCCAATCTGAATTTTTCTTCGCTTGGTGAAAATCTTTCAAAATACAAGAAGCTTCGAATTCCAGGGCATAAAGTTCGTCTATAATATTGCACCGGACGGAACCCTTGATAAAGGAGCTCACGTCTTTACCTACAGGAGCTCCTTGTTGACAAGTACGACTTGCTTACAATTTGAATGTTGTGTGCCATCTACCTTTGCTGCTCCATTTTTCGAAATTTGTGCCAGGTTCAAGTCTATCTGAGGGATGGCTTTAGCCGGCATTTCACCTCAGGAAGCGGCTTGATTCCTTGAGGCTGCAGTCCACGCTTTGAAGGTCACCTTAAAAATGCTGAGTTATGGGTGGAATTCTTGACCCAGGCGAGACTTGACGCGCACCCCACGCTTAGGCGCTAATTGCGCCACCAGCACGTACGTACCGCTCTTATCTTCTCCTCAAAGCCATGGCACAAAACGCCTACGTTTAGCGTAGAAGTGAATGGTAGGTGGGAGAAGTATTCCCTTGGTCAGGAACACCTCGCTTCTTTATAAGGTACTTTCGAGCCGCCAAGGTAGTACACCCGTTGTGTGCTTCCAGAACGCCTCGGAAGGTATCTGCATATTAGGCAAATGCGTGATGTGCCTTTAACGTAGAAAAGGCTCAGCACTCGCTGCCCAGCCAGCGGGGAAATTAGTCTTTACCTCTGGAGCCCATAGCACGGGCGCCAGAAGTTTTGTGATGTTCACGTTCAAGGAAGCTAGACAAAGTTATCCTTGAAGCAGAATTCGGAAAAATCTGAAAGAAAGGAAAATCATGTCATCATCATGGCATGAATTTCGAGAAGGGCAACAGTGAATGGTGTTTTGTGTCGGCAGTTCGCCAGCATCAGGGACAGATCTCCAGTTTTTAGGCACTCGTGAGTGGCTCCCATGTGTTGATGCTCCTGATCAGCTTGCACTTTGGCGTCTGCACATCACTTGTGACAGCTGGCTTACTGCAGTGGCCAGTGGAGACCTGGTGGTAAGTTGATCCCGATAATTCAATTTGTTACGTGTCGCGATTTTGCTGAAACGATTTTGAAGGGCTTCGATAGTCTTCCTGAGAAGCGTTTGAGAACATGGAATTATCAACAGCTCATCCCTACAGCAGCGTGCAGCATCGGCTTCGCTATCGGGCAGTTTTCAACATATACTCTTCCAGATATGGCCGAGGTCTATTTATAACACATTGCTGTTTAGTTTCTTTGCTTTAGCTTTTAATTGCCCCTTCGATCCGGAAGATCGCAGAGGAATCTTCTTAAAGACCTACCCTGGTTCGATAACAAGGAGTTGTGCAGCTCAACTACTGATGACAGGATGGAAAAGACACAAAAGTGAAAAAAGCAGAAAAAAAACACGCTTAAAATGTTCTATATAGAACCGCATAACCAACTGCGCTTGTATATGCATAGGGCGAAGAAGTGACGTGGTGGGACGAGTGGATATCAGCTCTTTCTCCTGGTTGCCTCGCTCGCTTCATTCAAAACAGAGACAGCTAGTAGTGGAACAACCGCATCAACAGGAAGGCTTTAGATTGCGGAAGTTGGGCGTTGCGGTGTTCACTAGGCGGGTCACTGGTTCCTTCATGAGCGGGTCGCCGCTTGCTTCAATAGTTTAGCTGCGAATTGTGTGCAATCCTCCATGACTTGTGGACTTACACCCCAAAACAAAGCTCTTCAACATCAAATAAAAAAGCGGCGCGGTGTGCCTTTAAAGGCACATTCCGCGAAAAATAAGGCTATGACCTCTCAAATGTGTCGGACGATCCGGAAGGCGATTTTTGAGGCTGCGCTACTTTCAAAATGTGAAAAACGGCAAGAACTCCGCTAGAAGCTGACTAATTAGGCCCATGGACACCCCTTAGGCCCATGCCGACCCTCACCGGCTGCTAGCTACTAGCTAGTAGCCACTATGTTATCTTTCTCTATAACATTTCGGACTGCTTTTTCTGCTGCTTTTCTCCGCTAATCAGATACTTAGCACTTTTTTGTGCCTATTTGAGTTCCGTTTCCCGCAATTTGCGGTCGCGAACTGTGCCTTTAAGTACGCATTTTTCTGGTTTTAAGGTGACCAACTTTGCTCCTGTTGGACTGTTGTCTCTGCTGAAGCACACTGTCGCGCCATTGGATAAAATATTGGAATACTTCGAAGAACTACTCTCTTGCCGATTCCCCTATCCTACCTACAAGCAAGTATTCGTAGATATGGTAAATATCATATTTCCCGTCATTCTATAGTAGACCTTCAGCTCCTATTCTGACAGTCATTTACTAACTTTATAGATCCCTGATGATGTGACATCTTACAGTAGCATGACTCTTTTTTCGATAAGTACTCTCCATCACAAGAAGATCATCGATGTAGTACAGGTATTCTAAAATTATAAGTCTATGGAATAGCTCCGGAAAAGAAATTTTCATTCAAGGAATGCAGGCAAACTCTTGCTTTGGGTGTCTCGCAACAGTTTTTTGGTTGCTTCATATCACCCGCCCATTTCTTGGATTCTTGGCTTGTGCGATCATTATCCAGGCAGGTTATCATCTAATGGAGAAGCACTGTGCAGTCTTGTTTCGCTGCAGATGAAAGGCGTGTCAGGCAGTATGCGTTTGACGGTGGCGTCATACCCGTCCCCCATCCGTTTCCTGAAGCGGGTAAGCGGCAACAATTGGTGTGAAACTAATGATAACGAGATATAAAATATGATATAATCATGTCGTTCGCTCCCTTCAATAACTGGCGGGGTAGGTTTGGCGCGAAGCCATCATACCCATCCTGCCCTACACGCCCCTTCATACCTGTGGACCAGTGCTCTCTCTATAGTATTTTGTTGTGTAGTGTAATTTCTAACGTTTTAAGATTTATCACCTCCCTCTACATCGAAAAGATCTTTGGTACAAGTGAATATCTGTTTCATGTAAAGAAACTTTTGAATGCCGTATGCGATTATGAATCCCAGTGGGGCGGAAGGCAGGTCTCGTGATGTTTGTTGCATTTATTTTCTTCGAATGCCACGTTTTATGAGATGCAAAAAGAGTCGTTTTAGATCGTTCTTCGACCTTCAAGTGAAGGATCCCCTCGCCTGAATTTGCATTGTGAGCCTCGATGCGAGCACACTTGTTCTCCTCTCTATGTAGAAAATCAAACTAAGAAAGGCCATTTGGCTATGCGGATGCTTAGCAAGAGATTAGGACACGAACCTTATTTTCAGGTACTTTTGCCCGATTTTCTTTCTATTTTTGTAATTGTGGCTGTAGGGCAATCCTGTGTATTGTTGCCTCTGTAGTAATTCAACCATTGTGAACTTTTACAAAGTATAGCGCAGATCATCCCAGAACTTCTGTTATCGGTAAAAGAAACCCCGGAGGACCAACTGAGACCCAGGAAGACCAGTTATACGCATTTTCGCTCGATAATTTTTGAACCTGATTTATGCTTATCTGAATGGAGTGCCATTAGTTGAAATCGTATAGGCGACTTGTTTTGCTCTTGTCCACAAAACAACTGTGGAAGAATACTATCTGACAAACGGCTACGATCTGGGCGAGCTTCTTGTCATTAGCAATGCTCAGGAGGCGGTCACAAATTTCTCCCCCGATTCGACTGGTTTTGTGAACGATCTTTGCGCGTCGTTGTCTTGGCAGGCTCTCTCATATACCAGTAATGCCGTGCGGCGCTTCCTAGTTTCCTACTGAAACTGGTTGGTTAAACTTAGTTGAGTGAAAGGGAGAAATGACTAACGTCTCTCCTGTGTCCACGTAAATCTATTTCTACGAGCTCTATTTACTCTGAAGCGTCATATTTCCTCGCGCGGGTCACCGCGGATAATGTTGGACCTATAGACTCTTATCTCCACCCTGAAACAGACGAAATGGCAGCACTAAATCCCCTTGAACATTTCTACCCTAAGGCGTTGTATAACCACTGACCACTAACTTTCTGGGATTGTCTGGTCCTCGAATGGAAGCACGCACTTAGGCCAAACTTTAGTCACCGTATTCCAAAGTAATGACCGTTGCCTGAGAAAAACACCTGAAAAGCTGGGTCGGCGATGGGATTGCGTGAAGCCGCAAATGTTTTTCAAAGTGCCGTTATCACGACACAAAGGGCAGCTGCTAAAAATGAAAAGCATGAATTCATATTTTAGTGTAATACTTTGCCTCACTGAAATATGTAGTAGGATTTCCAAATCCGTTGTAGAACTATAACATAATACTTGTTGATAGTATGAATATATGACGTCGTCCATTTTCAGGTGTTGCATAAATCCTTTCTGTTGGACAACAGAAGAGACCGAGCGACGGAATAGACAGTTACTGGACCCATCTTGTAAATCCACCTGGATTTCCTCAGACCGGTGACAAACGTTACTGGACAAGAAATCCCTACTTTTATGGAACAATGGATTTATAATGGAGGACATGCCTCTTTTCGTGTACGTCTCTTAACCTTACTCAGAAGAATGTGGCCCAGTTTTCTCATTTCAGCCGTGCATGATGCTTTCAACCGTAAACGTATATGATGAGATAGGAATGAAGACAAAGAAGTTGAACTGGAATCGTCGATTGAGGTATGTTTCACATGCTGGCGTAGATCACATATTTCCTTCGAAGCTGTTTTCTGTGATCATATGCTTGTAATCACTGCAGATACGTCGGTCCGTTGACGGTTTTGGTGCAAGAACTGGATGGTTCGTTTTCACATACTGTCCAAATTGACGGCGATATTTCACGAGCTGATCTTCAATGCCATTCTAAAGGTCGTCGGCAGAAAAAGGTTGGTTGCTGATAGATGGAGTAGGAAGGTGAGCAAAGCCGGAACTGCCGGAAAGCCGGAAAGCGCAAGGGTTGAGGAATCATAATTCGAACGTATATAAAATCCTTACGGCTTTTTTTAGTCTTGAAGGGGGTCCTGAAGGGTCAAGTTTGAGGATTCTCATTCTGTCTGGTGCCCTCCTTAGTAGACGCTGGCTTCCACGTACCCAGGGCTAACCTGGTGATATCGTTCGGAACTATCAGATCGGCGGAAGCCATGAAAACAGTGTGGCTCCGTGCCTTGCTCCTTATTCTTGGGCGTGAGAAGCGGAAGAGTAGGGGCCATTCGGCCTCTCGTATTCAGTACGGGGAGTGGGGCCTCCGGAAGGTAGTTTTTATGAGAGTTAAATTTTATGCATTAGTAATCAAAGCGTATTGACCGTTTTTCTAAGAAGAGCAGTTTCCGCTTTTTCTTATTTGGCAATTCCTGTAACTCTATTCCTTAGCTCTATCCACAATGCTCATCTTCCGGTTCAGAAACGTGTGCCGTTGTACTCCGGAGACGACGTGGAGGGATTTGAGCAACATGGATCCGGATTCTCCCGTTTTGTGGATAAGGTCGGTTTCAACTAGCAATCTTACCTTTCGTGTTGCTCACGTATTGAGTTCAAGGCTCGACCCTGAGCTTCATCTCATCCGTAATCTTATGATCAACCAACCGGACTACCAGTGGGAGTATATGCTGCGATACGAACGCGATGTGCTTGCTCAACTTCAGGTTCGTTTTAGTGTTGTGTTGGCCTACAGAAATTGGTGTTTTTTCAACGAAACGATTTGGCGTGGAAGATGACCTGTTCATCGCTTTCTGTTTATATCCAGATGCATAGAGAACTTCATTTCATCCTATCGTGCTGATTCAATAATGTTTTATATGAGAAGTAATGAGAGTAAAAATTTCACTCCATACAGGCGCTAGAACGACTACAGCTCTGTCCTAATCCTCAAAGTCGTGATGTGCTGTTGGAAACCATTTCTAACGAGAACTTTTTCTACCGGTGAGTTCATTTCTGCCTCGTCTTTTGTTTCCATCCTTTACTCCCTCTTCACTCAATCTCATCTACTTTGCATAACATGTTCCTGAGGCCAGCCTGATACTTTAGTGTGCGGTGTCATGCTGCGTACGCTCTTACAGAAGTGTTGAATAAGATGCCTGAAACGTGGTCAGGAGTGCCAGCTCTTTTGAGCCTGTACAGGTCAGAGTTGCTCCCAATCATTGTCCCGTTGCTTCCGTGCAGTCGCTGTGAACCTTTACCTGAGAAATGTTTCAGGAAAACTTACGGTGCTAAATCATGTCCGTCTATTCCAAAGTCCAACAATTTTGTTGTTACTTCTCAGAATCTCCAACAATATTTCCTTCAACAGGTGCGAGGTTTACATTTTGTTATGGAGACGTTGCACTCATGTTCTGTTCTAAATGAGAAACTTTTTTTGATCTTCTGGTAGGTACGTCTGATTTTGGGCAGGAGGTGGTGTAGTGAAAGTGGCGCGCTGACCACTCGCGCGGTCCTGGGTTCAAATCCCGGGTCGACACCCGCCCAGGCCAACCAAGCCTTCTACCCTCCGGGGACGGTAAATTGGTACCAGATTCGTCTGGGAGGATAAAACACTGACTTGTACATCGGCTGGCCACCGCAAGTCATTGTATAGGCCACATCGCATTCAATAAGCCACTACGATTCTGAATGGAAGTAGAATGCGTGCCGCATCCCACAAAGGGATTGATCAACGGCGAAGACTTTATCCTTTACGTCTGATTTTAGGCTCTCCCACAGGCTTTGGCTCGGATGAGAACCAATGGTATGGCTTTACAAGAAGTACAGTGTTTCATTGTTGACTATATACGTTACAACGACAATTCAATAAACAGGTGGGATTTGCAAGTGTCGTTCCTGGAATGAGTAGGCCCACAGCCAAGAGTATTTCAGATATTCTGATGATCATTACCGTGCATCCCTTCTGAACGCCTTGGCCGCCTGTGTAGCACCTGTCAATACACTAGGTGGTGGTAATTATATCCCAGACGCTTTGAGTTGGGAGATGAATGAAGTTGTAGAAGTGAGGATCTGAAGTTTTCTCCTCATACTGGCGTTTTTAAAAGTTTTTCAAGGTTTAGTTTTTGTTTTCAGGAAACAACTCACGCACTAAATCTGGACACGATAAAGCCGTCTTTTCGACATGTGGTAGGCGTGGCAGCATTGAACGTGATCCATCACGTAAGTATTAAACTTACTTCACATGATGCTTCTGTCCAACTGCAGCCTTCTTCATCTTGAATTTCTTTCAGCTGCAACGCAATGGCCACATACCATCTGACTCGAAAATATTCTGGATTTTTGCTGCGCCGAAACTTTGTGTCAACGTTAGTTTCTATGAATTTGGTATTTCTGTCATTCTCATTGGTCTGTGGCCGTTTCGCAGTCCCGCAAGAGTTCACAGGTCTCCAGAGGGATAGCTAGCAGTTTACATGAACAAAATGTATTGGCGAAAACGCAAAATGCCCTCCCCCCCCTCTAACTCAAACAGCGCCCAATTATGTGTTTTCACCATTTGAGGCTGAGGGCGAAGGTAGCGGCCAGAGTCTGGGATGGGCTCCCGCTCGGGCCAGCAGCTCCTTCCATCCCACTGGCTCGATTAATTAGTATGCGTTTTGTGTGCGGGATAAAAACACAGAATTGCTTATCAGTTACTACACACAATTCATCGCATAGATCATAGTGCGCTCATTATGTCACTGTGGTGAGTGGGAGCGACCGGGAGCTTTTCCTTTTATTCATGATGACGGGCTGTGATTACTTGTTTTATCCACAACTCAGCACCTTGGTTATCATTTTCGCGTCATGAGCTAGTCAACAAAGCAAACCAAGACTGTGGTGTGGCTGGTCGTTCAGCCCTTCCGTCCCACTGGGTCGATTAATTAGTACGAGTTTTATCTGCGGGAGAAAAGAGGGATAAAAGACACAGATTCGCACATCAGCTGCCCCTCACAATTCATCACATGGGTCACGGTAGGCGAAATGCTAGAACAGTTGCACTCATTTCTGTCCCATACTACCAGTGAGCGTGATTTACTCGTTTGTTAGTAACTCCTGTAGAAGTAAATCATCCGCTTGTTGGAAATAATCATGAATCAAAGAATGCGACCGTTTCATATGTTGGGCAGCGGAAGCTTGAAATTGCCATTTGAACGAGGCAGTATTTCCGGAAGCTTCGTATTGCGGTATCTTATAGGCATATGCGGTTATAAAGACCGGAACTACACCAGCGAAGTAGACATCGTGCTTGTGCAGCTTGGGAATGTCTGATGTTGTTATCAGGGTAATGTTCCATACTTTTCAGATGCGGAAAGTCGCCCTTCACATCATTGTGCAGAGGCTATCTCTGTCCAGAAAGAAGCAGTCGACGAACGATTTGATGAGGTTACTAACTATGCTAGCCCAAGACTCTGACCCTGCCATTCGGCTTCACATTGCCACGGAGCTCGCGCTCTTCCCGCCGTTTACCACCCATGAATGGTAAGACTCTGTCTTCACTTTTTGCAGTGAAAGCCTTCTTTTCGGATATTTTGGAGCGTTTTTAGTACGGACACTGGTCCAACCAACCCGTGTAATACAGCTCAAATCGCTGAGGAGTTATGGACGCTCATGAGCAGAACATCTCTGGTAACCACTTTGCTTGTGTCCTTAATATCTCCACCTTCATTCAACGGTTTTTTAGGAAACACGTGTGAGACTTCTGCTGATGGATCTTTTCTTTTC
>MU965132.1:0-11715 GCA_036418165.1 Cooperia oncophora
AATGGCGGCGGCGGCATCACTTTCAAAGAACCGGATCGCCACCCCCCCCTCTCCTCATCGGCCTCTTCCGTTGTTCATCAATCATCAGCTGATTATCATCTGGTATCACTATAGACTTTTTTATGGATACCATACATTGACATTGATTGAATGCACGATTTCGCCGATTTTGTGACCTAATTATGTCAATCGTTCTTTACGCTTGTTTTAACTTCGCAGTTAATCCTTGGCGCTAATAGTTAGAGGGGGGGGTCTCTGTACTCCTCCAAGACTCAGGCTTACGTTATAACACAGACCATTAGAGTCACCGAAAGATAGTCTCGCAGGGATGACATGCTTTCAACTGAATCCATTGCACGCTGAACGCGCGGAAAACCCACTGGAGTATGTATTTGAATTAAAAAAAAAAAAAATTTATGTCTAAGGGGAGTGCCACTTTGCGTTCTGAGAACTTCTTGATCGGTCTTTCCTGTTTCAACGCGCGCTATCTACAACGTCGGAAGGACCCCTCGTGTGAGAGGGGCGGGGGCTTTGCTCCTGAGAGCGGAGTGTCTCGCCCGCGTGGAAAAAAATATTCTTCTGTGCCTATCGCACCTCCCAACTCCCTCCCCTCCCCCTTAGTTGGGGCTCGAGCTAAAATCGGGGAAACTGTGATTGGGTAGAAAAAAGGGCTACGAAAGACAGGAAGTGAGCAGATGGGCAGGTAGGTTGGAGAAAAGGGGGGGTCCTATTTTGCGAAATTTCTACCCAGCGATAGTGGTCTTCCCCCAACCCCAAACTATATTGGCGCTTAGGCCTTTTTATAAATTAGCCCATCAGGGTTGGAAGGTTCAGTTACGTCCTGAAATTCTATATCGAGGTTATATGACACACTGAATTACAAGTTTACGATGACATTCGGTATACAGTATCCAAACTAAGCGTAGAATTAAGTGGATGGCATCTGCACGTGCACACAGTACCCCCAGTTTACGCCTAGGCAGTACCTCGCTACAAATGGGAGAGCGGATTCAGTGTCACTATCACTTCCTGCCCTTGGAGAAAATTTTGCAAAATACGACCACGACCACTCTCCCCCCCCATCTTCAAAAATTGCTTCTATTACCTCCTTCCCCATCCTCCATCCTACCATCTTCCTAAATTATCTCCTACTTCTACCACTTTTCCAAAAACTCAAGTTTTTCTCCTAAAACTGCCACTAGATGAGGTGGGGGAGCAGGATAAACAGCACACGTGAAAGGAAAAAAAAATTAACAAAGAAGAAACCATCAGCATTTCCCTCAAAGAAAATTGACTGTCATCTCCCAATAAAGGTGCCTCGAACGTGCCGGAACGTAATTCGGCTTACTGGTTTGCCATTTAGGGGGCGTTCACGGAAACGGTTTCATATTCACTTTCACGCGTAAATTCGAGAGGGGACGGTATACCGTCTGTCTTATTGTGGTTTGGGGGGAGGGCAGATTGTCGATCAGGAACCTTTCCACTTCGCTCCCACATCTTTAGCGCGGCCCGAAGATATTAACAGCGCTAAATCGAGTACTTTTGTATTACTGTGTCAATGTCACTTATGTTGAGAAAACGGGGCAACTAGAGTTGTTTTGTTCGCGGCGACAAAAGTAACCGTCGCATGGTGCCCCCTCCAAGTCCCCTAACCCCAGTGCTCAGTCTTGCTTGATTTTTTTCAAATATCTCTGGAATGAGAGTGATATCTTATCAGTTCCCGGAACTTTCTCCTATTCACTGTTTTTTTTTTGTTGATATCATCTTCACCGTACGATTTTTTATTCAAGCAGCACGAAAGTGCATTTCGGTTCTCTGCGAATGTGTTGAAAAGCTGAGGAATTTGTTGTGTCTCTCAGAGCGCCGGGGAATGTCGACCGTCACATACGACCCTCCCCACCCCCACCATTCGCTCCTTGTGTACGGTCTTTCTTCCTGCTCGTGTACTTCCCCGCTTCTTTGGTGTAAGGGTGCTCGGACTAATTGCTAAGGTATGTGACCTCTTTGCAAGTATTCAACAAAGCTACCCAATCAATGGCGACCAAGAATCGATCGTTATCGATTGGTTCGGGCAGTAGAAGGCACAGCCCATCACAAGTCCCTTGGATTTGTGTGCCTGACTTGATCTGTTTCCGTTATGCATTTTTTTTAATTTTTTTCTTTTTTGGGGATTGGCTTACAAGTCCTATCCCAACACCTTTTTAGCTATTCGCATGTGCGCCTTTGGGGGGGGGGGTTAATGTAAGCGAGTTGGTGTTGACCAATAAGCTGCCGTCATATCGAACCCAGATACCATTTTTGGATGATGAAAAGCCTGGTGGAATAAAGGGTAATAAATAAATAAATAAGGATCCGCTGATCCAGGCGAAGATCAATCTAGTCATTTAGAGATAGGGTGTACCGTGCTGCTTACCTGCAAGGTGTATCCTTGCCATTTGGGATGGCCAAGTTCGCAGCTATTGAAAGGGGGCCTCTTTATCACCTGTACAGTGGACGGAAATGAAGCCGGAGGTTTGTGATAGCCAGTTGCCGTCTTGGACTCCACCCCGCCATCGAAAACGTGCGGCATGTGCGGGGACGCCGAGGTCCCGCCGCGAACAGCATGAATGGGAAGATGCCTATCGCCCGGCATTGGACTTGTAATGAGAAACACATTCTACAGTGAGGGCGCAGACAGTTCGCGCGCTTGGTTAGTTAGGCGTATGCGTGGTCGTGCGGCACGCTGCATCTGCGTCCTTTGCCCGTGGGTGGAGTCCAAAACGGCACCACAAATGGCTGTCTCTACCCCCTGTCACTACAGCCTCATTTCGGCGCGCATGAATGGCGCAAAGGGCATATTTGGATGGGTAGAGAATAGCCAGGACTGACCAGTACTGTGTCTTTCTCTCAGTTGGGGCGCGCCCTCCCCAGCCAAATTAGAAGGGGCGCAATGACTAACATTTGTGAGTCCCTCCCACACGGTCATCGTAGAATTATTAAGATCCATCACACTGTCGTGTGTTCGAATCTCTTAGCAAAGGAACCCCTAATTCCAATTTCGATTTCGTTTTGCCTTTTGCTGCATTTGGGGGGGGGTGGAGGGAATTCCCCGCTATCGCCTCCTCTACTTCTTTTATGTGCGGTCTTTTACCATAGCCTGGGCCTCTGTTTTTTTTTTCATACGAATGACATATAGGTCGATGGGTGGGGGCAGAGCGGAGAAGTGGCGCCCTCGCCTGACGCCATTCATTCTTGGTCCTGCGAAACAAGCCTGCTGCCCCCTCCAGAGGCACCTTGGGTAGTACCGAGCTCGTTCGAGAGGGAAAACGAATCCGCGCACGTCGGCTGGTCTCGTCACGGGTCATTCAAATACTTTCAAAGCTCTCGAATGTAAGTCAAAAGCGCGGCGCATCTTGAAGAGATCATGCCAAGCAGCTTCTTCTTTTTATGTTCAGTGATAAGCATTTACGGCTATTTTACGCGCTCATCTGCGCTAACAGTCGATTTTTCACCACGTGCTTTGATCAGTGGTCGGTGTGGTAGTACTGACACTTTAGTGAGCAAAACTCAGTCCCCATAGGCCGATGTTTTCTTGTGGATGTTTATTTTCCTGTGGGTGGGCTGTGAAAACCGTCTCTCTCTTCACCCAGTGCTTTTCGATCATTTGGTCGTGAAGGAGTCACACAATTGATATTCCGGGGTGGATTAGCGATAATCAGGGTTCCTCATGAAAGATCTATAAACTAGCCTGAGTGATTATATTGCGGCCAAAAGATATCTGGCGGGATACAGTACCCCCGAAAATCGCGCGTGAAATTAAATGTGTTGACTCTCCGAATTACACTGTTGGCCCCATAAGCGAATCAAGAGCGAACGGCAGTTCGCTTTCTCCCTTACCAGGGGCTGCCTAGGCGAAAAATAAGTGCCCTAGTGTGCAGTTGTTGCTCCTATGCTGTCAGTTTCACGCGCAACCCGGGGTACTGTATCCCGCCTGTTTCCTAAGTCTATAACTTAGTTGCAGCTTCATCTTATGTAACCCGCTGCTACCTCGCATGCTAACGTGGCCTAACCGCCCATCCTTACTCGCGCTTCGACTTATCTTCACTAATAGGGTGCTGGGGTCCTATTGAGGGCACGTCATGGCGATGAGAAGAACTGGTGGGTCGCCGATCTGCTGTAATGCAGAAAGGCAAATCCATCTTCACCCAATCTGTCGCCTCCCTTTATACCCAGAGCACATCCTGTCACTAGAGAAAATTTTGAACATATTACCCCCCCGCCCAAGTTACCCTCTTGAGTGCGACCCTCCCCCTTCACCGCATTCCTACCGTATCGTCATCCTCCTTACCTTTTTCTGAATTTTCGCAAAAAAAAAAAATACAAAAAAAATTTCCCACTCTCTCCAGGAACTGCTGTCAGGCGAGCGGAGGAGGGGATGGGGTTGTAGGGAGGTATAAGGTCGCCACCAAACAACTACCGAAAGTAGTAGTTGTACAGACTTTGAACTTTTGAACGCACTCCTGCGCGAGGCGGGGTGATATGTGAAAAAATAAAAAACAAGAAGAGTCACTAATCAAGAAAATTTACTCGGGCACCTGAATAAAATGCTCTGAGGTCTCCCCTTCTCAAGGCTACGAGCAAGTGAGACCTCTTTCCCCGAGAAGAGGTTCTCAACGATGTGGATAGCGCCCGTGAAAATGGAAAAAAAATCACCTATAAATAATTTCCTCAAGCTATACTATCCCCTTCCACTTCCAGCAACAAATGCGACCCTCGCTGCGCGATTTCCTCAGGGTATGACATGTCCGTAACAGGGTACAGCATACGTGGCAGAAACACATAGGGGGGTTGTTACTTTTCCGCTGGGGAAAAGGGATCATATCATATGCGGTCCGCTGGAAAGAGGGGGGTATGTGCCCTTTAAAAGCAGTTTGCTGCGTTGAGAAAACATTTTTCTCCTGGTTTTTTCGCGTGATTTTTCCTGTTTCATGTGTTTTATATTTCTCCCCCCCCCCCCCTCCATCCTAGCCCCGGCCTCGAGGAGAATCTTGGATGAGGAGCTCGAGGAGAATCTTTGGATGAATAACTGGAAAATGTGGGAAATTGCTAGGTAGGTGTTGGGATGGGGGGAGGGTCCAGTGACACCCTTTCTCGGAGGGGGATCGTTCCGATATCACCATTTCACACATCACGATGCTGAACCCTGGTCCCGTATATATACACGCCGGTTAGGGGGGAAGTTTATAGTGTGCTCGAATCCATTGATTGTTTCTCAGATTTCCGTACCTTTATGCATCAATGCAGCCCCATATCAGCGACCCAAAAGGCAACCCACTGTTCTAAGCTCTTCCACCCCAGTCGTGGCCCGGCCGCGTTCTAGCAATTTTCTGGTACTGGGAAATTCTCAAGTAATTCTAAAAAGGGGCTGAGCCAGACGCGGACGGAAATTTACGACTATCCATGGTTGTCGGTCGTTTGTGAGAGAAGCGATGTGTAGATCTTATTAGCGCATTCGGAATCGCTTGGTCGTTATCGACCGGATTCCCCTTTTTTGTGAGCGCAATGTGGGCAGAGAATCTCCCATGACTGAATCGGTTCTTTCATATCATTTGTATTGTAAAAATACGCTACTAAACCCTTCACATCCTTGCATTCAATAACGAGTGCTGTTTGGCTTGAGGGGGGCATTCTACACTTTCGCTAGGTTTTTGTCAGTTTATGTTGAACAACAGATATCACTCTAATAGGACCTGTAAACTCTTGTGAAGCTCTGAAATGTTACAAGTGAGCCACTTGTGCAACAGGAGTTTACAGGTCTTCACAAGGTAGCAGCCACAAAATTCGCTGAGTATCGTTGACTGCCCCACCAAGCCGAGTTGTGGACCCGTGTGCCGATGATCTTTCTTCAACGGAATCTACCTCCCAGAATTTTCCACTCAGAACCCTCATACTTATTTCAACTTTTCCTTGAATGATTCTAATTCTATTTGCTTTAGTACCATTCCTGTTGGGTGGGGCATTTTTTCGCCCACTGGAAAAAAAAAGATTCGAGGCGCCAATAACGTTGGGGAGGGCCATGTAACAGATTTTACTGCCAAAAATGGATTGAAACGTCCTGCAAGCCATCTGAAATTGTGTCATCAGCCCTCGAATTTTGCAAGTGCGCAATGGGGATGAGAAGTTTCGCTCAATGCCCTCTTTGGTATTAGGCGAAGCTCCGCATCCCCAATTGCGGAATTCAACTTTTGCAGGAGTCCTTCAAATGCCCCCCCCCCTAAGCTTATTAGCGCCGGACTCCTTTCACCTTTGCAGAAGATTCATCCTCTCTGACTGACATTCGTTTTGAACGTCTTCCGCTAGTTCATCAAGTGCAGCGTCGAGATGGGTGAAGTGGCGATATCAGTGCCCCCCCTCCCCCAAAACCTTCTCTTCTATGCTTATCTTTCGTCGTCTTACCATGTATTCCTGACTTCCCATCATTTTCCTTTTTTTGGAGTTTTTCCTTAGAAAACTGGCGTCGAGGGTCGTATAGAGATCTTCTATCATCAACCGCCAAATCAGTTGTAGGACCTGTATTCGTAGACACTAGCAAGGCTCCTGTGGCGGGCTTCTGGAGAGGGCCGCCCGGTGGGTGGACTGTTGCCACTTGCGAGACGGAAAAAGTAATTGAAAGTCAACAAATTGAAAAAAAAACTTTTCTCCAACCCCCCACCTACCAAACATTCCCCTTCCCAGCAATCAAGCACACTAATATCCTGCTCCGAAGAAATTCTCGTAACAAGCTATGCCCTCACACAAACCGAAGCGACACCTCTCTTTCTCAGCGGCTATCTTCAGAAAATACCAAAACCCAAGGGAAGTGTTCAAAAGCAAGGTGTGTCGAGTGGCGCGACGGGATAAGCCACTGTGCATCGAACACCCAAGCCATTTAGAACCATGACAAACTTTTTTATGAGGGAAGGGGAGTGTCCAGGACACGTGAAACCGGTGCAGTTCCAGTTGTGGTAGGGCACTCTGAACGTTCGCTGCTTCCCATCGGGAACCTGTGAAATCTTGTGATTCCACGGAGTGATACCCGTCAAAATCTGTAGAGAGCACCTGTCATGTCTTGTGGAAGATACCTGTCAACTCTTGTAAAGTGACAACCCCCCCCCCACCTCGCCAAGCCAAAACTGCTGCCGTGATACCTTACCTGGTATGAACTGCCACAACTTCTGTCTCACACAAGCTGCATGGTTTCTTCACCCGAAAGCCCTTTCCTAACCTCCCTGGCTCACTCAGTCGTTTCTTCCTATGTTTCAGGTTTGAACTGCCGTCACAAAATTCTCTGGAAAAGACCCTGGCCCCCAAAAAATAAAACAAGCCACTATATTCCTATAGCTTTCGGAAGGATTCACTTGTGCAAAAGGGCGGTTACCCATTAATAGGCCCACGAAACTACTGCACAGCTACAAAATGCCTCGTGTTATTGTAGTAGCGCCGGCTTTTCTGAACAAAATTTTTCGGAACTAGTTTTGTTTGTTTTTCCATGACTCATCTTCATTTACTCGTCTAGACTTTTTAAACCAAAGAGCTCTCCGGAAATCTGGACGTCACTTCTGTCTTAGGGCCACCTACCCATGCAGACGCCATTCGATTCACTGCCGATTGCCTATGCGTGTTGCGTCTGTCCGCTTCATTCGTATCAGGGGCGTGTAGCCAGGGCCGTGCCAGCATCGCTTGAAGAACTCCCATCGGAATTCGTATCCGCGGTGATGGAGGCGGGGTCGAGTTTGGTCATATTTGTGCGGATTCATTATGGGTGGGTTACCTCAACCGGGCCCCACCCCTACTTAGGGCCACCGTAGAACCTTATGAACTACTACTGTACTGGGGGGAATTTTTGCGAAGTATTGATAGGCGGACCTAAAGGATTTGGTAAAGATCGCCGTAAAATCAGTGTGGGAAGGTGGTATAACTGGGATAAATTAGGGGCCAGAGACGAGCATCGTTGGTGCGAAACCCATAGGGGGGTCGTACTTGGCCGCTGGGAGAGGGGGGTCGTAATCTCAAGGGTCACTCAGAGCCGAGCAATTTTCGACATTTCAGTTGATAGTGGGAGTGGAGCTATGGAAGTCAAGATGTTTAAAAAAAATGAAGTTTATTATGAGTGTATTCTTTACAGCTTTAAATGCTACGTTTAACAGCCCTCTTTTCATGGGAAATCCCCAAGAATGGGTTCGTACTTGGCCGCGGGGGACGTGGGGAGTATCGCAAAAGTAGGCTCGCTAGGCATCAAACAAAGGTGTCATTGCCTAAGGGTAATGGAACGGACGGAAAGCTTCAGAAGACCCGGATGTAAATAGGAATACAAAATAATAAAAGATTTATTAGCAATATAGCAAGAATAAATAAATAAATAAGTGTCAGTTTATAGCATGAACTCGTAAGTACGTAGATGACTAAATAATACGTCTCAAACAGATTCGTGCGTGTTGTCCTTTACAAACCCTAAACAAACATCTGCTTGCATGGATAAAAGCACCTGAAATCAGAATTTACACCTTTCCACCACCTCTGCGTAGGAGCCTAATGCACGGCGCACGGACCAAATCGATCAGAGATAGCCGAGCTTCTCTTTCACTCATTTGAAGGGAAATATGTGTTTTGAAGGCACACTGAAAGGTGTATCCTCACAATGGCACATAAGGAGTCAATTTTTCGGGTGGGTCAGAGGGTGGCGCATCTGTGACCCATCTAAAATATCTCCTGAACTAGTGGGTCTTCAGAAAAACTGTAAAGCTTATTGGAAAGAGAAAAGATGGAGGGGTTTCAGGACGACTTTAATCCTGATGAAATTGCGTTTGAACGAAGCAATCCTCGCGTGAAGCATGGAAACCAGCTCGCGATTTACCCCTAGCCTATCCAAAACCCATCCGGAATATTTCACCAACGGGGGATTGTTCAGTTTGCAACTAGGTAGAATACACAACAGTTTAGCAAAACTTTGCCGTTGCATGCTGCTCACCATTCCTCAAAAGCTCCGCACCTAAAAAAGATATAACCCCCCGAACAGACCCCAGGACGTTGGCAAGTCCAACAACCGCGCTCCAATGACGTTTTTCCAAAGAAAGCGGTCGCAGCCTTGCGCCCTGCAGCCTGATCGATAATAGCCAAGTATGGAACGATTTACTGCCGGCCTGGTTATCCTTTTTTCATTTAGCTCTGCATTTTTTGTATTTTCCATGTTTCGCTTTGTTGTGTCGTGCATGTTTTCATTATTTCCCCGTCACCATTCATTGAATGCACATCTGGGCCCTGACACGCTCACCTTGGGGCTATTTTTTTTCACCAATTCGCCTATCAATGATCACCATTAGCCGCTATTTCAATTGTGTTTCTTGTTACAAGTTGCATGTCATAGTTATCGAACGAGGAGTTTTATTTTGAATCCTAAGACAAAATTGTAGGTAATGCGAGGCATATTGCATGAGGCTGAAACAGCCTTTTATTTCCTGTATTTTAGAGCAGAGTGCGCCTTTCGAGAATCCAGATTCCATTTCAGGAAGTCATTTGTGGTGAACATGCATCTGGTTGTCAGTTAGAGCAGGAGGAGAGGGGGGAGGGTCGTATACTGGGACCTCTTCAGCGGGTCGGTCGTTACCCACCGCCGCCATTGACACCATCCCATGCTGTACCCTGATTAGGGGCACCAAGCAGGACAACGCCACCGTTACCCCCTTCGCGATGGTGTACCTGTTTCGACTCACTCGTCAAAATCCGTTCCCAGAATAGGACTCGGATGAGGTTTCCTAACCGTGGGTAAACATTGCCATCGTTACCAGGAGGATTGGCCTGGACGATTCTGGTCAGGATTCACCCAAAGGAACGAGTTTGACTGGAAATTTCCCAGCTGACCAATCCCTAACCAAAAGGAAGAAGTCAACGAAGTCAGGTGGCTTGGAGGGTGCGGATCGGAAAGCTCTTGTGACTCTCGTGCTTCTTGCGAGCTGCAGATACTAGGCGTAACAGGAGAGGATGTGGCCGAGCGGCCTAGCTTTGGCACGGTGCTTGCGTTTTTCACCTCAATCGCTGTGAGCCGCGCAAGCGCACGTATTTGCGTGGCGAACTGGCTGGCGGTTCGCCGCCAAACCTAGCCGCTCCTCATGGCACATTCCACCATTCGCATGCCGCACAAGCCGTTACACGACTCTTTCTCCCAGGCATCCTGGCGAAGCGCCACCACAAAGAGCGCATGTGGGAATTAATCGTTGATTTCCCATTCCACATCGCCCTGGACTTTGACCTAAACTGTGTGCTATGAAGCTTGTCAAAAAATTAGAGAAAAAAAATCTAGAGCTGCGGCCTGTTTCTAAGTCGTCGTTTGTCGTTTCGTGGTCGTCACCGCGTCGCCGCCCATCCGTAGGGATGATCGATGAATGACTTCGAATCGTTTCAGACTCAATCACGTTCTCTTTTACCAAGTCGCATACTGCAGATGATCCTCACTACGAGTCGCAACCGTCAACAGCCGTCTTTCTAGCCAACTGAAACCCAACCCATTTTCTGCCGAGTTATCTGCGATCCATCACCTTTTCTGCCTTTGGTTGAACGGACCATCCATGGTTAGTTTCTTACTTTTCTTCTCCGTCTTTCGTAAAATGAATCAGTACCTAGCTCTCATTCAAGGCGTTAGTTGCCCTCTCGATTTTACCCAAATGGGTAAAGTACCCATTGAAACAAATAGACGTGAAAACGTAAGAAGATCGATGACTTACGCTGGAGATCAATGTATTCCCCCAATTAAGAAGAATAAGAGTAAAGAGAACTCTTGGTGGGGGCAGAAGATCCACGTTGTGGGAACGCCACAAATTAGCTAGTACTCCCAAGCCAGTTGAAATTGCTAGGACATGTCGTCGGCCCACTCCTGCCTACCATCTCACCAACCCCTTCACCAACACTTTCCAGAGTTTTTTGGATGGGCGGGGTGTTAGACACCAATCAGCTATTAGACATGATAGCTTTGGGCGCTGCCAGCTGAAGACGGGGATATATAACCGAGAAAGGTCAACAATTAGAAGAAGTTTTGCCGCTAATCGGCTTGGTGGGGCATAATTTAATGTTCAGCGTGCCTTCTAAAGGCACGTTGTTGAGGCCATTAAATTCCCCTCGCTAGAGTGGGTAGTTACCATTTTGCATTCTACCAATTGTGTACTGGTCTTACCAAAGTAAGGCCTGTAGATTAACATGAACTAGCAAAAAAGAAAATATTGGCCCCTCCAAGCCGAACAGCGCCGAAATTTTCTTTCGAAGCCAAATTTAACCTTTCCCTCATAGAATTCGCACTGCGATGGTTTACGCTGCGTACTAGCCCTACATCCGCTTGAATCAGATCCTGGTGCCAATGCCGCGCACATGACGTCAGCTGCATAATTTCGCTACTTCACAAGGGTTTACATGTCTCACCACACCTAGACCTGTTAATTAGGAACTAACAAGAAGAAACAGCAAATGTACAAACTGCACCAGGCGATGTTAGGCCTGGGAGGGGCATTTTGCAGTTTGGCTAGTTCCCGTCTCGCCTTGGAAAGATCTGCAGATTCTTGTCAACTGTAAAGGGATACTACTGCATCAGGAATTCACAGGTCTGCACAGGAGGGATTGGCAGTGATCAATGGGAACCACCGAAATGCCCCCTCCAAGCCGAACTGCGGCCGAAACTTCACTGCTTTATCCCCAACACTCTTTAATGCCCTC
>MU965142.1:0-12864 GCA_036418165.1 Cooperia oncophora
AATAATAAAAAGTCCGCTTAGGCAAATCAAAAGTGCCCGTTTCCTGTAGAAACAACGCCACCCTGTCCACGTTTTTAAGTACCATCGCTACTCCATTCGATCTTGGCCCATAGTGAACGTCTTAATGTTTGTAGGCAATGATGCGCACTGGCTGGTTCAACTGAGCGTACACGGAGTAAATGTCCCGTAAAAAAGGAAACTAGATACCTAAGTTAACTAAGTAATTTTTTATGCGTTTTGCGCATTTTTCAAATAACAGCACCCAGTTTTCCTTGGCAAGCAAAGTAGCAGCAAAGTTTCTCAGCAACTATCAATAACAATGTAAACGAAATCAACTTTTCCAGATGCTACGGATCATTCTTCTGCGCTGACGATCAAAAAGCGTCTCGTACGGACTCTCTTGAACATGAATGGGTTGATCTGGTGCAAAACACACGGTATACCGGGTGGGTGGCTTTAGTTTACAAACCAATGGTTCATCGTGAGCAGTACCTTCAGGAGCACTTCAATATCCTTCTTTTCGGACTAGGCAACAGTTTCTTTTACTAGTTGAGACCACGACGGCGTGTCAAATTGTGGGATGTTTACGTCTAATTCACTTATGTTGAGCCTTGTTTTTTTCAGGCAGATGTATTGGGGAGAGCTGCCGCTATCATTTGCCGCCTGCACTAATAACCAGGTACGATAGCTGTTGGAACGTAATTGACCACAACCATTCTAAAGTAGTATGAACCAAAGCCTTAATCGGCAATCCCAATCATGCACCCGCCCCAATAATGATCATATTTAGCGACGGATGACCCCACGTTTGGTTTCAAAGCGTAATCCAATAGATACGGCACCTTGGGCTGCTGGACATTCTAGGCTGCATCCGCCATTTCAGGCCCTTCTTTGACTCATATGGAAGCAGGACGGCGATTTCCATGCTGCATATAATCCTTCAATAGAACATTTTGTGCTGTAACGATTTCATAATGTCATTACGGAATATACGTATTGGAAAGAGATTAACACAAGTGCACTCCAAATCCAAAAGGTGGAGAGGGCGACTGCAGACTTCACATGATCGTGGCGGTCGTGTTTTTGGTGGGATACTGCCGTCTTTAGACAACTGTAGTCCGCCTTTGTCCAGCAAAACAGATGAGAGTTGCTTCAAAATGAAGTTTCCTGCGGAAAACATTCTACGCCACGCGGCCATGCCCTATGCATGTCGGAGATATGAAGTGTTCATAAATCAGGATGATATATGTAGCATCAAAACAATACGGTTCTACGAAACATTGCCACACAGGACTGTTTCCGACTTTCTGAGAGCCTTTCGAGCCGATCCCAACAAGGCTGATACCAACGGTAACACCGTCCTTCATCTCACTGTCATTCACGACCTGCCTGTAAGTTAGTGAGCCTGAAAACCTCTGCAGTGTTTTTTAAACTACTGCAGTTCAGGAGATGTTCACTTTGGCTTACAACAGCGGCGCTTCGCTGAGTATTCGAAACAATCTCAAGTTGACTCCACTCGCACTGGCCGCAAGGCTAGCCAAACAAACGAAGTAAGCTAGCCTCAAAACTTGGCGCGATTGACAGTTATAAGGAGAGGGAAGTCCATGAGCAGAAGTGCAGATGCTCGTTGATCCATCAGCAGAGAAAAGAACAGAACAGCTGGCAAAAACCGGAGTGAGGCTATCCTTTCCGTTTGATTTTGAGCAAGGTCAGGCATAAACGGAAGGTGAGAAGCAATTGAAACACAAACGCGCGTAGAGAGAGACCGACAACCTGTGAGCTACACAGCCGCAGGTTCCAAAATTAGCTCTTACTCTTTCATCTTTTTGTGATCATTGTGGGGTCTCTCTAAAAGCAAATACACGATCACGGCGTTCCATTAACCAGCAGGAAGGAGAGTAGCATCCAATTATCGCGGAGGACTGCGGGTCGTTAACTCTGATATGTACTGGATAGGAAAAGAAGCGCTACAATGGCGTCACGTTGTTCGCAGCAGGACCTAAAGAATTCATTGTGGCAATGCTACAGTATCGTGTGTCCAATCAATTAGGTACGGTCTTGTTCGCTGCGGATACTGAGGCGTGTCTGGTGATATGAGTCTGAAGCAGCCCCAGTCCGCAGTCCCTTGATTTTGTCGCTTACCCTCTTTAACTGTTGGTGGAGAGCGCGCTGCAGCGTCAAACCAAGCCCTTTTAACACGCCTCAGCATTCGCAGCAAACAAGACTGTTGGATATACACTGCTAGACTGCGCGCGCTGCAGCACCGCTCGTAGATCTTACCTCCTCAGCCTTGTAGTGAATTGACTTTTTGAATGCCGGCTAGAGCGGAAATTTCCGAACCTCTTTCGAGTTCCAGATGTTCTCCCTGCTGCTAGAATGCGAAATGGATATCGTGTGGAGGTATGGCAACATTGTATGTAAGGCGGTATCCGCTGGTGGAAATCGACAGCATTCGTGAAGAAGATGGTGGTCTCAACCCGTGCTCAGTGCTCGCAAACGTTGTCTATGGGGTAATTCGGTAATGAGCAAGCGTTTTTCTCGAAACAGGTAATCTACATGTCGTTTACAGGACAAAAGCAGTCATCTCGACTTCTTCGATGGACTGTTGGAGGAACTTCTCGAAAGGAAATGGGAGGCTTTTGCAAAACGAAGGTAAGAGGTTCTCTGCATCAGGGTTCATGACTCAGTGAGACAGTGGCTCACAAGCAAAGTACCGCCAAGCTTTTTCCGTGTTCTTTCCAAAATTGTAGATGGGAGATACATGGCGTTTTATACAGTCCTCATCATTGCGGACCGGTGGGGCGTGTCAGCCAGAAGGAGTGCGCACACTGTTGAAGCCGTTCTCAGCCTTTTTGTTGCAACGCGTATGCGACAAAAAGTGGTAGAAAACGAGTAATACGAAGGGTATTATACAGTAAGTTCTGTAGCTCCTGCTGTGCGTGTGTTCAAAAACTGGTGCACAACGACTTTGCCAAACCGCACCAAATGCAGCCGCACTGCCACGCCCCACCGGTCTGCAATGATGAGGACTGTACATATGATTTCAAAGAATCGCTCCTCTGTCAGTCTCTTTGGAGATTTGTCCATCATTATTAGGCAAAGTGAAAGTGTAGTGACTAGAAGAATGGACTGAAAAAATGAGAGGGACTTCAAACCGCCGCGTAGGTGAACGAACTCTCCATGGACTCCGTAGCAGGAGCCGAAATAAGAGAGTATGAGTCTGCAGTGCTGGGCTTCATTTAGGACCTACTGTTTACAGGTGGAGTTCCTCATGAACAAAGAAAGGCCGGGGCTGCCTGTGGAAACTTAGGCCGGTCTGGACAGGGTCCGGGATTGCTGCAGACTAGAACATCGAACAACGCTTGGCGCTTACACTCAGTGCGGACGGTTGGGCGTGTCAGCCAGTATGAGTGTGTCACCCTCTTTGAGCTGTTCTCTGCCTTCTTGTTGAAACGGGCATGCGACAAAAAGCAGTAGAAAACAAGTAATACGAAAGGTATGATACAGTATTGTCATTTGCTCGCTTGAACAACTCGTGGAGAACGAGTTTGGCACCGCGCCAAACGCAGCCGCACGAACACGCCCAACCGTCCGCAATGAACTACACTATATACTTCTCGCCCGTTACTCAGAGATCTCTGTTCATGGTCAAACTTAAATTCGCCGTCTGTCAAAGTAGATTAGAAATCGTTAATAATATACGTTTACAAGCCTCTAACTCTTTATTACCAGGACAACAGCACTTTTCGAAAACCTCTAGAACGATATTCGAGTCTCCAATGAATTTCAAGTTTTATTTCAGGTTGTTTCAGTCACTCTTTGGTTACTTGTGGTTTCTACTTGTTTTCTACATTGCCTTTATGACTCGTAACGTGACGGAATCGGTTCGTTCTTCACAAGCCAAATGAATATTTTGTTTCTGTTCTTTGTTTTGCCCCTTAACGCGTACAGCTGTAGGTATCTAGGTATTCAGAATTTTTGGCTGTCGAATATGCGGCGGAGCCTTTCCTCTGGGTTGTTCATTTGGGGAGGAACTAATCGTTTGAATGAAAGAAACCTTTTCAAAGCACATTCGCGATCGTAGATCGCGGGTGTGTAGCGACAGAATCGTCCAATGCAGCTGCTAGACGTGGCCTGCGACATCCTTGCGGCGTCTGACTGTTTGTGTAGGGATATCGAAGCGGACGGTAAAGATTGATATCTCCGTATGTATATCAGATCGGAGGTTCTTGTGTTCGGTTTGAGTTAAGTTTTTAGTTTTTCCTTTGTTGTTCCACAGAGTAGGAAAAAGTTCATTGGAGCATCAACTTCATTAGGGTCTTTTCATTTGCTCTGGTGTGTCATCTTTTACTACGGCTCACAGGAAACTTGACCATTCATCTGTTAAATGTTGACGCTGACGACTGCGCGAACCACATAAACATGGGGAGAGTAACAGGCTTCATCTGATCCTTTGCACCTGTTTATTTCCGATTTGGTCTATAGTTCGGCCAAACTTGTGTTAATATCTGGAGAAAAACATCCTTAAATTTTCAATTTATGCTTAAATCAGCGTAAGGCTGCGTTTATACTTTGCGGCAGCGTAGCGTAGCGCTTCCAGCGTACGCCAGCGGCAGTGCCGGGGAGAGGATGCATATCGATCTAGCGTTCCCAGCGTCACCAGCGTAACGCAGCGTTTCTCCAGCGTTTCACCGTTTCCGTTTGCAGCGGCAGGGGAGTAGAGACTATGGGAGAGCTGGAGGGTACAAAAACACATCGATTGCGCGTCTCTCACGGCCACATAGTCTCTACAATACACATCGATTGCGCGTCTCTTACGGCCCCATAGTCTCTACTCCCCTGCCGCTGCAAACGCCCAGCAAAAACGCTGATTGAAACTGCTGGCGTTAACGCTAGCGTACCGCTATCACGCTGGTGACGCTGCGCGAAAACGCTAGATCGATATCCATCCTCTCCCCGGCACTGCCGCTGGCGTACGCTGGAAGCGCTACGCTACGCTGCCGCAAAGTATAAACGCAGCCTAAACGTTGCGGATGTACGCTGTAAAATCAATTGCTTCAATCGGCAAAGCTACGGCTAGCAAATGACGCATCCGCGAGCTGCCTGCGCCATTCTTCCAGCGCGACTCGCCGCCGTGCCAGCGGGCGCCTGCCCCGGCACGATTTCTGTTGCCACGTCTCCCGTAGATCGCATGGCAGCTTGAGGTAAAAAAGTTTATGTGCTACCTGGACTACTAAGAAGGAAGCAAACATAGAAATCGTCTTCAATGAGGTTATTTTTGCATTTTCTCATGAAAATTATAATTTAAATGGTTCAAAGAGGGAGCTGTAACTTACCACCAAGGACGGTCTTTGCCGAATGGGAGGCAAATGTGTCTGCAGCTACAGTAGCGTGCCACTTTCTCCGCTTGATAATGCACGGGAACGGGGATAGAGAGTAGTGACGCTAGGTCTTCGTTCCCGTACTCCACCCGCACTATTTTCGAATTGCATCACTTGCGTCGATACTAGAGTCCCGCAGCGAGCTCCCAGTCCAGGATAGAGGGCAATGCAAAGGTGAGAAGGCACAAGGATGTGTAGCGCGTTTGGCACTATGGTTAGACGCTGACTTTGCGCAACGTGGGTGGAGTATGAAAACGCGCACCTGGGCATCATCACCAGTTCATTTAGGTGGAGAATTTTTAGAAATTACGAACCCCATAGTTCCCTCCTCTGATACGACTCCCATCTTCACCACCCTAGCTCCAGTATCTTCCCATACAGGGCAGAGCATTCGATGGGGATTCTGGTCGAGCTTTTACGACCCGCTCCCTTTTTTCAGGGCTGGTACGACCCCCTCGCCTTCATGCTCCGTACGCATGCGCCTGACGATGGCTGACTGTGGTTGTGGTTTATACTCGGCGAAAAAGTTGTCGAGCGGGGGGGGGGGGGTAGTAGGCATGCGACGTACATCGTACGGGCGTACATAGTACCTATAACACAGAAAATTCATAAAACTCATGAAGTGAACCACGTAACTCCTAGCCAGAAATACGACCCCCCCTCCCAACAACGACCAAATACGACCCCCCCTCCAAAACGTCCGCAAAGCGAGAAAAATCAACTATAAAAATAAATTTTTCCCAGCCCAAATACGACCCCCCTTTTGGCGGCCAAATACGACCCCCCCCCATAGGGAATCGCCCATCGAACGCTGTGCCCTGTTCCCATACTCTTTCAATTCACAACTTCCTACCATTTTTCCGATACGATTTCCCAAGAATTTTCTACTGTTTTTTCCAAGGTTTCACAGTGGAGGAGAGCGATATATAGCACATGTGAAACGCGAAAAACCGCGAAAAGCCGACAATCGAGAAAAACTTTCCTAACGCCACAAATTTTCTTTTCAGAGGAAAAGGCGCCCCCCCCCCCCCTAATAGCTGTCCATGAGCAAGAAAATTCAACTTAGCAGTTTCTTGGACAAGTACGACCCCTCCCTCCCCCAGCAGTCAAACACGATCCCCCTGACCTGCAGTTCCCCACGTGCGGAGTGGGTCTCGACGTTGTCGGCTAATGGCGAACTGCGTTTTAAGTTTCAAGTGGGAAGAACTGTGAAGAGATACCAGATCAGGCGTCCTATGAATGATATTCCATATTGGAATGAGACTAAAAATAGGGCTTTAAGCAATAGCTGGCCCCTAGGAACCGTTGGTGGGAATTAGAATATCTGACGCAGGGTACAGCATGCGGTGTGCAAAACCCATTGGGGGGCGGGTATCTTAAGGGTCACTCAGAGCCGGGCAATGCTTCGACATTTCAGTTGATAGTGGAGTGGAGCTATGGAAGTTGAGATGTTAAAAAATGAAAATTATTATGAGTGTCTTTACAGATTGAAATGCTACGTTTGAACAGCCCTCTTTTCATGCAAAATCCCCAAACTGTAACGGACTTCGTACTTTGGCGCCGGGTAACATGCGGCGAGTAAAAAAGTTAGGCGCTCGCTAGCATCAAACCGTACAAAAGTGTCATTGCTAAGTTTGATGTAAGGAATGGAAAGCTGCAGAAGACCCTAATGTAAATAGGACTACAAAATAATAAAAAAAAATTTAGCAATATATAGCAAGAATATCAAGAATAAATAAATAGAATAAATAAATAAATAAAATAAATAAATAAATAAATAAATAAATAAATAGATATCAGTTAATAGCATGAACTCGTAAGTACGTAGATGACTAAATAATACTCGTCTCAAAAACAGATTCAAACAGATATGCCCTTCCAAACCCTAAACAAACATCTGCTTGCATGGATAAAAGCACCTCAAATTAGAATTTATACCTTTCCATCACCTCTGCGTAGGAGAGTAATGCACGGCGCACGCTCGGACCAAATCGATCAGTGATAGCCGAGCTCCTCTTTCACTCATTTGAAGGGAAATATGTGTTTTGGAGTTTTCGAAGGTGTATCCTCACAATGGCACAGAAGGAGTCGATTTTTCCGGTGGGTCAGAGGGTAGCGCGTCTGTGACTCATCTAAATATCTCCTGAACTAGTGGGTCTTCAGAAAAAAACTGTAAAGCTTATGAAATTGCGTTCGAAATAAGTGGTTCTCGTGTGAAGCATAAAAATCCGCCTGCCATTTACCCCCTATAAAAAACTCATCCGGAATATTTCACCAACGGGGGATTGTTCAGTTTGCAACTAGGTAGAATACACACAGTAGAAACTTTGCCGTTGCATGCTGCTCACCATCCGTTCCGACCTAAGGTGATATAATGCTCGACCCCAGAACGCTGACTTTCGAGTTACCGCGCTCCAATGACGTTTTTGCAGCGAAAGCGGTTGCGACCTTGCGATCGATAATAGCCAAGTATAGAACGATTTACTGCCGCCTGGTTATCCTTTTTCTCATTTGGCTCCGCATTTTTTTATTTTTCATGTTTCGCTTTGTTGTGTCGTTCATGTTTTTATGATTTCCCCGTCACCATTCATTGAATGCACATCTGGGCCTGATACGCCTGACTTTGGGAGCTAATTTTTTTTTCACAGTTTAGCCTCATTAATGACACCATTAGTCTCTGTTTCGCGACTGTGTTCCTTGTTACAAATTGCATGTCATACATGGTTGTCGAACGACGAGTTTTATTTTGAATCCTAAAGACAAAATTGTAGGTAATGCTGAGGCTGTTGTTCAGCCTCATACTGCACGAGGCTGAAATACCTCTTATTGCCTGGATTTAAGAGCAGAGTCCGCCTTTTCGAAAATCCAGATTCCATTTCAGGAAGCCATTTGTGTGAACATGCATCTGGTTTTCACTTAGAGCAGGAGGGGGAGGGGCGTAACTGGACCCCCTTCGAGGAGGGGGGGGTCGTACTCACACCGCAATTTCGCACTCCCCATTGCTGTACCTGAATAGACGTACCCACATCCGAAGATGGGAACGGGCGTGGCCTGCGTATTTCAGTTCGAACGTGCGGCGGAAGCGCCGTCTGACGGAATATTTTCATTTCGGGGCTGCATTGTAGTCATGTCTCGCTTGACTCTCAAAACAAAGTAGCTGTCGCGCAGGTTAGGCTAAGTAACGCACGAAGTGCCTCAATACGCCCATGTGAATTAATGTACGCCAGCCAAGCCTCCGCCTCAACCGCCGCGAATGAAGAGGCCTATAGGTGGAAACGAGATCAAAAATGTATGTAGAGAGCTCGGTGGGTTTCACACGTGAAGAAAGATTCCACGCACTTAATCGTTGCCTCAGCTGTATGCATTGCATTATTCAAAATAATGACCTAATAGTGAAGTGTTCAAATTGATATTGCAGTACGAGGAGGAAGAGGACCCCTTGTACCTGAATATGTCCTACTTCGACGACGTCATCATCACCGTGCAGCAGTTGGCTCACTTCGAAAGCGGGCGCAATGAGCCGTTGCAAAAACAGTGCCATTTATGGAATTACGCTGGCAAAAAGCAAATGGTCAGTATCTGTGGTATCGAATTTCTCTCAGGAAGTTAAGTCGAATTGAGGTTTTCTTCATAAATGCGAAATAACTCTTAATGCTACACATCAATTTTAGCTTCGGTTTTGCTGCGAACCGAAATCCTAACATTGCTAGCGGGTGTTATTCCGCCGACCAAAGACATAGGTGGACATGCCAGCAGATTGGAATGAAGCGTTGGTGGATGGCCATTGTAAGTTGCTTCCTGAAGGCGTAGCGACCCTGTTGTTATATAGGGGTGTAGGTCGTTAGTTCCAAGTTGCAGCAAGTACAGTTCATAACGTCGCAATCACTCAGAGCGGTCTTAAAAAGGATGGAAAGGGTCAACCCATGCTGAGTTTGTTGGCATACGGAAACCGAGAGGGGGGACTCGTACCCTGCTTGGGAGGAGCTTGTTTTCCTGAAGGTCTTTTGCCTGAAGGACGGCTAGCTTGCAGCATAGGTGTTGCATTCGGGAATCGCGTCGAGTGTATGGCGCATCCCGGAAACGTTGATCAGCGCCTCTTTGCCGGAGTAACTATTCGTCCACATGAGAGGCCACGAGAAGACTACCGAGCTTTCTAAATGATGATGTGGGCTTTACAGAAGAAGATCCTCATACTGCAGCTCATGTAAGCTACAGCAAAGCTGTCGTTCTCATTCAGAAGAGAAAGCTTTCTAGTTCCCAAGACCGTGTAGAGCTCCGTTCTACGTTGTGCCCGTGGCCTGAACAAAGTTATACAATTGAAGTTAGTGAAGAACTCGCGTTTGCCCAAAAAGTTATTTTCTATGCCAGAAGCCGCCACGCCAAGCCTTGATAAAAGGCTGTACATGAATTTCCTATAGAGCCTGCGCAATGTAACTTGAATTCGTCCTTACCACCCGTGAATACATCGTGTCTGAATGATTTTATACCGTTTTCAAAAATACTATGTGAATGCAATGGGCCGATAGCGCTCCGGTCTCAACGCGACACTAACGCAGGCGCTTAGTGCCTAGAGTTCATGCTGTTTCCCTTGGAGGGCGTCATGTTAAAGTTTTTCGAAGGTTCAGCTGTGTGCATTACGCTATTTCTGAAAATCTAATTTTTTTTTTCAATTTTCATTGCTTTTGTTCGATTGGTTTGGCCGAAATTGTCTTGTTCAGATACTCGGATACTCGCTTCAGTAAATCGAAATTGAATACCACACAACCATATGCAGCAATCCCCGATTAGCTGGAGCAAGATACCCTAGCGCATTCGCACATTCCTAAGGGGGGGGGTCGTACAAACATCCTTTTTTGTTCGCAGAGTGTGTTAGGTGTACCAATCCCCAATTTCCCGCGACGTTTTTGTTTAACTTCTGTGGGTCGCGCGTTTTTTGCACTTAGCAGTATTCTTTTAATCAGCACGGTCACCGCTATTGATGGAGCAAATCAGTCAGTGGCTCTGAACCGCCTTCCTTGCCAGCGCGCCGATGCTTGCAAGTTATTCAACTGTACTGAATTGGAGAGGTCCTGCGATGCCGTCGTCATATCATCGCACTAAGTCGCTAGTAGAGATTAAACGTGGCTGTGCAAGTGCGCCAAGTCAAAATTTACCAGGAACTGAACCCTTAGAGATTGTGCTTGTTGGACTCGCTGTAGTGGTTCTCAATGAATTCATCGTTTACTTGATTTCAGAGTGCTTTTCCGGAAAAAGTCCTGCACAAGGTCTCCCAGCTCACATTGCTGCTCATCGTTCCCATTCGTACAGCCTGCTTCCTGCACCCAATAATGCTGACTGCTCGATAATGTCTTGACAATCATCGTTGTTCTGATGACCCCCAAACCATTTTGGGCGGCGCATTTTCTTTTTCTAATTGCCGGTGAATGACTTTTTTTAAGCCATGTTCATCCTGCCCTGTTGAAGGTTTCCTTCTCCAGGGGTATGAATTCGTCAGCGTCCATTTCGTGCTGATGCCGTCTACAAGATATTGTGCGAGTGATGTTGCGTTTTCTTTCTTCATCTACTCATCTTTGTACTCGGATTCGCTCAAGAGGTGAGCACTTCACCAGTTTACTGAAAGATACTGGAAAACGTCATTCCAGCGTTCTACGTGATTTTCCACTCCTGCGAAATGGCTGAGAAGAAGTATCAAGAAAAGCATGGCTTGCATCCAGACGATGACTACAGAGGAAAGTAAGTGACCAGATGTAGGAAGTAAAGAGACCAATCTGAGCGGAGACACATGACAAACATGTAGGAGCAAATCAGCTTTTGCAGCTCAGCTTACAAGGGAGGTCGTTTCAGGGCGTGTGAGCTTTTTCAAAATGGTCTTGTGCATATTGTAGGGGCACATACGAGGACCAGAAAACTGAGGTTCATTTTCGCTGCGCGCTTCTACGAATAAAAAAAACGTAAAAAATAGGTCGATGGTTCGGATCCCACCGAGGACAAAATTTTGCTTTTCTACAATTTTTCATTTTTTGGATCCATGTTTGTCTAAATAATTGGTCCTAACAAAAACATTCACGATAAACTGAACAATCCTACTTTTATGGAGCAAAACTGCTTTTTCGTTCGAATTCGTTAGTATGCACAGACTCAGCTCCTCGGCGCTATGCCGGTGCCAGATGGCACTGAAACCGAAAATAAAGTCTAGAATCGTGATCAGGACTGTCGATTACCCCTAGGAGCAAGTTTTCAGCGAAAAATTTTTTTGACTTTTTCGGGTTGTAGGTGACCGACCATTTGGTCGGCAGTGTGAGCGGAGTCTCACATCTTCGTAACAGCGATGAAGTATCGTTGGCGCTACGGACACCGGACAACCCAATAAGCAAACCCAAGAAGGTCAAAACAATTGTTTTAACCAAAATTCGTTTTTAGTGGTAATCAGTGGTCCTGATCACAAATATAACTCCTATTCTTGGCGTCCACGCAATCTGGCGACAGAATAGCGCTGAACGTTCCCTGTATAGGTATAGATAACAAATCCAGTGGAAAGCATATGTGACCCCAAATTGTCTATAATTGACACCACACCAGAAGTTACTAAATTCGCAATCAGATCCACTGTATAGCCTATGAGGATCAACGTCCAGCAACAATCTTGCTCAATGGTGCGTGAGAATCGAAATAGTTGAATAGCACTTACTTGAGGTACAGCTACTCAGAATGTGCCCATAAATGGCAAATATCCGAGTTATATTCAAGCGCAGACAGAAATGGAAGCGAGAACAGCGAAATCCAAAAAATGCAAAAAGCCCCGACGCAAGGGGAGCCGAACCATCAACCCCACCCTCACTGTCCGATTGCGAAACCTTCACTCTATCCGCTAGGCCATCCGATGCTCGACACTGCTAGCGCTCTTATCGTTGATGAAACCATTGCAAAAGGCCCGCTCACCCTTGAGTACACGACCCAAGTTGGAAGCTCACTTGCGGCGATTTTTCGCTTCGATTCAAATAGCCCCTTTATAAGGACCCCCACTCAGCAACTGGTCAAAGTTGCAAGTGACCTACGCCGTAAAGAGGCCCAGAACGAAGCAGATTCCAAAGATTTCTTTTCACTCGTTTTTTACCGTTCCTGGAAGCGCGCAGCGAAAATGAAGCACACTTTTCAGGTCCTTGCATGAGCCCCTACAATATGCAACAAACCGTTTTCGAAAAGAAACGCGCACACGCCCTGAACTCCCTGGGTTAGTAGCAAAAACCTTCCCCCTCGTTGGTAATACAGTTCGCTATTTACGCATGAAAACCCTGAAATGGGGTAGGCGTGGCCGCGTACTTCCTAAGGCAGCGTTCATACTTGTAGCGCTACAGCGTCGCGCTACTGCGTCGCGCTACAGCGTCGCGCTACTGCGTCGCGCTACAGCGTCGCGCTACTGCGTCGCGCTACAGCGTCGCGCTACTGCGTCGCGCTACTGCGTCGCGCTACTGCGTCGCGCTAC
>MU965177.1:0-11807 GCA_036418165.1 Cooperia oncophora
TGTGAAGGAGGACAGCATGCATTTATGGTAGAGCGGATTAGGGCTGATCAAATGCTTTGCCACACGCGCAGATGTGCGCGGCGTCGTACAGTGGCTTCTTGCTACCTTTGATCACTGATCCAGACTTCTATTAAAGCATTTCCTGCGTTCACAGTCAAACTGCTGTTCAAAAAGTCATGTCATCTTTGGCTTCTGTTGGTTGATAACACCTGCATTCCCTATCTGAGAGAGAAAAGAGGCATACACTAATAGTTATTAGGTCGTTGCAAAAGAAATGCAGGATTTTGCTTGCTTGTATTTCATACTTATTTTATTCCAATAATATGTTACTTTAATATGAAGTGTTATATACTATTCGGAAGCTCATCTCATGCTCTTTCTAAATGATACTCCAAGATTGGTTGTAATTCATTTTATTATAATTTTTATTGACATTTTATTGCAGATGTCGAAACGTGAATTTCGCACTATTTTCTTCTATGAGTTCAAGCTAGGACGAAACGCTGCCGATACAGCTCGGAACATCAACGAAGTTTGGGGTCAAGGAAGTGTCAACGAATGTACGGTCCAACGTTGGTTCCAGAAGTTTCGTTCTGGCAACACCAGCCTTGAAGATGAACCTCATGTTTGGTGGTCTGCCGCCGGTCTCATCCATCACAGCTTCCTGAATCCTGGTGAAACAATTACGGCAGAGAAGTACTGTCAACAAATCGACGAAATGCATCAGAAGCCTTAACGCATGTGCCCAAGGTTGGTCAATATGAAGGGACTCCACGATTCCGGACTCTTCTCCACGACAATGCCCGACCACACTTTGCACAATTTACCCTCCAGAAAATAAACGGATTGGGCTATGAAACTCTGCCTCATCCACCATACTCACCAGACCTGTCGCCCACCGATCACCACTTTTTCAAGCATCTGGACAACTATCTTAGAAGAGAAATGCTTCAAAAACCAAGACGATGCCAAAAACGCCTTCAACGATTTTGTGGCCTCTAAAAAGAATTACAACCAATCTTGAAGTATCATTTAGAAAGAGCATTAGATAAGCTTTCGAATGATATATAACACTTACATTTTATTGGAATAAAATAAGTATTAAATACAAAAAAACGAAATCCTGCATTTCTTTTGCAACGACCTAATATTTTGGTAGAAGCCAACCAAAAATTCTGTTCAACCGATTAAGTTTCCAGGATTAGAACTTCTTCCTAAGCGAGTCCCAAATGTTTAGGCTTGAAAGGGCACCCTTCTCTATTGATAACCATGAAGTGTCGCTTGAAATACTCATATTGGCAGCGGTGTTTTTGGTAGAGGCCAACCAAAAGTCTGTTCGTCCAAATAAGCTTCCAAAATTCGAACTGCTTCCTAAGCGAGTCCCAAATGTTTAGGCCTGAAAGGCATCCTTATCTGTTGATAACCATGAAGTGTCCCTTGAAATACTCATATTGGTAGCGGTGTTTTTGGTAGAGGCCAACCAAAAGTCTGTTCAACGATTAAGTTGTCAAGATTCGAACTTCTTTTTAAGCGAGTCCGAAATGTTTAGGCCTGAATGGCATCCTTTCTGTTGATGACCATGAAGTGTCCCTTGAAATACTCATTTTGGTAGCGGTGTATCTGGTAGAAGCCAACCAAAAAATTCTGTTCAACCGATTAATTGATAGGCCTGAAAGGCACCCTTGTCTATTGATAACCATGAAGTGTCGCTTCGCCTGAATATATATTTGGTAGCGTGCGTATGTTTTTGTAGAGGCCAACCAAAAGTCTGTTCGTCCAAATAAGCTTCCAAAATTCGAAGTGCTTCCTAAGCGAGTCCGAAATGTTTAGGCCTGAATGGCATCCTTATCTGTTGATGACCATGAAGTGTCCCTTGAAATACTCATTTTGGTAGCGGTGTATCTGGTAGAAGCCAACCAAAAATTCTGTTCAACCGATTAATTGATAGGCCTGAAAGGCACCCTTGTCTATTGATAACCATGAAGTGTCGCTTGAAATACTCATATTGGTAGCGGTGTATTTGGTAGAGGAAAACCAAAAGTCTGTTCAACGATTAAGCTTGCAAAATTCGAACTTCTTCCTAAGCGAGTCCCAAATGTTTAGGCTTGAAAGGGCACCCTTCTCTGTTGATAACCATGAAGTGTCCCTTGAAATACTCATATTGGTAGCGGTGTATTTGGTAGAGGAAAACCAAAAGTCTGTTCAACGATTAAGTTGTCAAGATTCGAACTTCTTCCTAAGCGAGTCCCAAATGTTTAGGCCTGAAAGGCATCATGTCCGTTAATACATGAATGTCCCTGGAATACTCATGTTGGTAGCGGTGTATTTGGTAGAAGCCAACCAAAAATCTAGCGATATAAGTTTCAGGATTAGAACTTCTTCCTAGCGAGTCGCATCAATGTTTGTAGGCTTGAAAGGGCCACCCTTCTCTATTGATAACATTTTGAAGTCGTCGCTTGTGATAATTACTCATATTGCGCGGCTTGTTTTTTTGTAGAGGCCAAATCCAAAAGTCTGTTTCGTCAATAAGCTTCAAAATTTCAACTTGCTTTCCTAAGCGGCGGAGAGAGTCCAAAATGTTTAGGCCTTTGAAAGGCAACCCTTGCTCTAGCTGGATAACATGAAGATGTCGACTTGAAATGCTCATATAGTAGCGGCGGCCCCGTTGCTGTCATTTGGTAGAGCCAAGCCAAAAAAGTCTGTTCGTCCAAATGAGCTTCCAAGATTCGTACTGCTTCTAAGCGAGTCCCAAATGTTTAGGCCTGAAAGGCATCCTTATCTGTTGATGACCATGAAGTGTCCCTTGAAATACTCATGTTTATTGGGTAGCGGTGGTATGTATTTTGGCTTAGGAAGCCAAGCACCAAAAATTCTGTTCAACCGATTAAGTTTCCAAGATTCGAACTTCTTCCTAAGCGAGTCCCAAATGTTTAGGCTTGAAAGGGCACCCTTGTCTGTTGATAACCATGAAGTGTCGCTTGAAATGCTCATATTGGTAGCGGTGTATTTGGTAGAAGCCAACCAAAAGTCTGTTCGTCCAAATGAGCTTCCAAGATTCGTACTGCTTCCTAAGCGAGTCCCAAATGTTTAGGCGTGAAAGGCATCCTTATCTGTTGATGACCATGAAGTGTCCCTTGAAATACTCATATTGGTAGCGGTGTATTTGGTAGAGGAAAACCAAAAGTCTGTTCAACGATTAAGTTGTCAAGATTCGAACTTCTTCCTAAGCGAGTCCCAAATGTTTAGGCCTGAATGGCATCCTTTCTGTTGATGACCATGAAGTGTCCCTTGGAAACACTCATATTGGTAGCGGTGTATTTGGTAGAGGAAAACCAAAAGTCTGTTCAACGATTTAAGTTGTCAAGATTCGAACTTCTTCCTAAGCGAGTCCCAAATGTTTAGGCTTGAAAGGGCACCCTTCTCTGTTGATAACCATGAAGTGTCCCTTGAAATACTCATATTGGTAGCGGTGTATTTGGTAGAGGAAAACCAAAAGTCTGTTCAACGATTAAGCTTGCAAAATGAACTTCTTCCTAAGCGAGTCCCAAATGTTTAGGCTTGAAAGGGCACCCTTCTCTGTTGATAACCATGAAGTGTCCCTTGAAATACTCATATTGGTAGCGGTGTATTTGGTAGAGGAAAACCAAAAGTCTGTTCAACGATTAAGCTTCCAAAATTCGAACTTCTTCCTAAGCGAGTCCCAAATGTTTAGGCCTGAAAGGCATCCTTATCTGTTGATAACCATGAAGTGTCCCTTGAAATACTCATATTGGTAGCGGTGTATTTGGTAGAAGCCAACCAAAAGTCTGTTCAACCGATTAATTGATAGGCCTGAAAGGCATCCTTGTCTGTTGATAACCATGAAGTGTCGCTTGAAATACTCATATTGGTAGCGGTGTATTTGGTAGAGGAAAACCAAAAGTCTGTTCAACGATTAAGTTGTCAAGATTCGAACTTCTTCCTAAAGTCCCAAATGTTTAGGCTTGAAAGGGCACCCTTCTCTGTTGATAACCATGAAGTGTCGCTTGAAATGCTCATATTGGTAGCGGTGTATTTGGTAGAAGCCAACCAAAAAGTCTGTTTCGTCGAAATGAGTCTTCTAAGATGTGTCGTTACGCTCCTTAGCGAGTCCCAAAATGTTTTAGGCTTGAAAAGGGCACCCTTGTCTTGTGTAACCATGAAGTGTTTCGCTTTGAAAATGCTCATATTGGTAGCGGTGTATTTGGTAGAAGCCAACAAAAGTCTGTTCGTCCAAATGAGCTTCCAAGATTCGTACTGCTTCCTAAGCGAGTCCCAAATGTTTAGGCTTGAAAGGGCACCCTTGTCTGTTGATAACCATGAAGTGTCGCTTGAAATGCTCATATTGGTAGCGGTGTATTTGGTAGAAGCCAACCAAAAATTCTGTTCAACCGATTAATTGATAGGCCTGAAAGGCACCCTTGTCTGTTGATAACCATGAAGTGTCGCTTGAAATACTCATATTGGTAGCGGTGTATTTGGTATTGAAGCCAACCAAAAAGTTCTTGTTCAGACCGAATTAACGTTTGCACAGATCGACTTCTTCCGTAATAGCGAGTCCCACAATGTTTTCACAGGCCTGCATAAGGGCATTACTTATCTGTTGACTTGACATGATGAGTGTCCTTAACATTTTTGTGGGTAGCGGGTGATATTTGTAGAATGCCAACCCAAAAATTTCTGGTTCAAAGCGATTAAGTTTCCAAGATTCGTACTGCTTCCTAAGCGAGTCCCAAATGTTTAGGCTTGAAAGGGCACCCTTGTCTGTTGATAACCATGAAGTGTCGCTTGAAATGCTCATATTGGTAGCGGTGTATTTGGTAGAAGCCAACCAAAAAGTCTGTTCGTCCAAATGAGCTTCCAAGATTCGAACTGCTTCCTAAGCGAGTCCCAAATGTTTAGGCCTGAAAGGCATCCTTATCTGTTGATAACCATGAAGTGTCCCTTGAAATACTCATGTTGGTAGCGGTGTATTTGGTAGAAGCCAACCAAAAGTCTGTTCAACCGATTAATTGATAGGCCTGAAAGGCACCCTTGTCTATTGATAACCATGAAGTGTCGCTTGAAATACTCATATTGGTAGCGGTTTATTTGGTAGAGGAAAACCAAAAGTCTGTTCAACGATTAAGCTTCCAAAATTCGAACTTCTTCCTAAGCGAGTCCCAAATGTTTAGGCTTGAAAGGGCACCCTTCTCTGTTGATAACCATGAAGTGTCCCTTGAAATACTCATATTGGTAGCGGTGTATTTGGTAGAGGAAAACCAAAAGTCTGTTCAACGATTAAGTTGTCAAGATTCGAACTTCTTCCTAAGCGAGTCCCAAATGTTTAGGCCTGAAAGGCATCATGTCCGTTAATACATGAATGTCCCTGGAATACTCATGTTGGTAGCGGTGTATTTGGTAGAAGCCAACCAAAAATTCTGTTCAACCGATTAAGTTTCCAAGATTCGAACTTCTTCCTAAGCGAGTCCCAAATGTTTAGGCTTGAAAGGGCACCCTTCTCTATTGATAACCATGAAGTGTCGCTTGAAATACTCATATTGGCAGCGGTGTTTTTGGTAGAGGCCAACCAAAAGTCTGTTCGTCCAAATAAGCTTCCAAAATTCGAACTGCTTCCTAAGCGAGTCCAAATGTTTAGGCTTGAAAGGGCACTTCTCTATTGTAAACCCATGAAGTGTCCCTTGAAATACTCATATTGGTAGCGGTGTATTTGGTAGAAGCCAACCAAAAATTCTGTTCAACCGATTAATTGATAGGCCTGAAAGGCACCCTTGTCTATTGATAACCATGAAGTGTCGCTTGAAATACTCATATTGGTAGCGGTTTATTTGGTAGGAGAAAACCGCAAAAGTCTGTTCGCAACGATTAAGCTTTCAAAATTCGAATTCTTCCTATAGCGGGCGAGTCCCAAATGTTTAGGCTTGAAAGGGCACCCTTCTCTGTTGATAACCATGAAGTGTCCCTTGAAATACTCATATTGGTAGCGGTGTATTTGGTAGAGGAAAACCAAAAGTCTGTTCAACGATTAAGTTGTCAAGATTCGAACTTCTTCCTAAGCGAGTCCCAAATGTTTAGGCCTGAAAGGCATCATGTCCGTTAAGACATGAATGTCCCTGGAATACTCATGTTGGTAGCGGTGTATTTGGTAGAAGCCAACCAAAAATTCTGTTCAACCGATTAAGTTTCCAGGATTAGAACTTCTTCCTAAGCGAGTCCCAAATGTTTAGGCTTGAAAGGGCACCCTTCTCTATTGATAACCATGAAGTGTCGCTTGAAATACTCATATTGGCAGCGGTGTTTTTGGTAGAGGCCAACCAAAAGTCTGTTCAACGATTAAATTGTCAAGATTCGAACTTCTTTTTAAGCGAGTTCGAAATGTTTAGGCCTGAATGGCATCCTTTCTGTTGAGATGCATAAGTGTCTTGAAATAATCATTTTCCGTAAGCGGGTGATATCTCGGTAGAAGCCAACCAAAAAGTCTGTTCAACCGATTAATTTGATAGGCCTGAAAGGCACCCTTGTCTATTGATAACCATGAAGTGTCGCTTGAAATACTCATATTGGTAGCGGTGTTTTTGGTAGAGGCCAACCAAAAGTCTGTTCGTCCAAATAAGCTTCCAAAATTCGAACTGCTTCCTAAGCGAGTCCGAAATGTTTAGGCCTGAATGGCATCATTATCTGTTGATGACCATGAAGTGTCGCTTTGAAATTACTGATTTTTGGTAGCGGCGATGTATCTGGTAGAAGCAACCAAAAGTCTGCTTCAACCGATTATTGATAGCGCCTTGAAAGAGGCACCCTTCTCTGTTTGATAGACATGATAGTGATCCTGGAAAAATACTGCATATTTGGTAGCGCGGATGTTTTTGGATACGCAGGCAACCAAAAGTTCTGTTCGTCCAAATTAGCTCGCAAAATTCGAACTTGACTTTCTTAGCGAGGGTCCGAATGTTTAGCGCCTGATGGCGACCCTTTCTGTTTGATGACCATGAAGTGTCCTGGGAAACAGTCATAGTTTGGAGCGGGTGATAAATTTGTAGGAGGGAAAAACCAAAGGTCTGGTTTCAACGATAAGTGTCAAGATTCGAACTTCTTCCTAAGCGAGTCCCAAATGTTTAGGCTTGAAAGGGCATCCTTCTCTGTTGATAACCATGAAGTGTCCCTTGAAATACTCATATTGGTAGCGGTGTATTTGGTAGAGGAAAACCAAAAGTCTGTTCAACCGTAAGCTTTGGCAAAAATGACTTCTTCCTTAAGCGAGCCCAAATGTTTAGGCTGTGTTGAAAGCGGGCACCCATTCTCTGGGTTTGATAGGCCATGAAGTGTCCCTTGAAAATACTCATATTGGATTAGGCGGTTCTGTATTGCTTAGGGAGAAAACCAAAAGTCTGTTTTCAACGATTAAGCTTCCAAAATTCGAACTTCTTCCTAAGCGAGTCCCAAATGTTTAGGCCTGAAAGGCATCCTTATCTGTTGATGACCATGAAGTGTCCCTTGAAATACTCATGTTGGTAGCGGTGTATTTGGTAGAAGCCAACCAAAAATTCTGTTCAACCGATTAAGTTTCCAAGATTCGAACTTCTTCCTAAGCGAGTCCCAAATGTTTAGGCTTGAAAGGGCACCCTTGTCTGTTGATAACCATGAGAAGTGTCGCTTGAAAATGCTCATATTGGTAGCGGTGTATTTGGTAGAAGCCAACCAAAAATTCTGTTCAACCGATTAAGTTTCCAAGATTCGAACTTCTTCCTAAGCGAGTCCCAAATGTTTAGGCCTGAAAGGCATCCTTATCTGTTGATGACCATGAAGTGTCCCTTGAAATACTCATTTTTTTGGTTATGCGTGTATTGGTAGAAAGCCAAACGCCAAAAATTCTGTTCAACCGATTAAGTTTCCAAGATTCGTACTGCTTCCTAAGCGAGTCCCAAATGTTTAGGCTTGAAAGGGCACCCTTGTCTGTTGATAACCCCACTGAAAGTGTCGGGCTTGAATTACTCATATTGGTAGCGGTGTATTTGGTAGAAGCCAACCAAAAAGTCTGTTCGTCTAAATGAGCTTCCAAGATTCGTACTGCTTCCTAAGCGAGTCCCAAATGTATAGGCCTGTTAAAAGTCACCTTGGTCTATTTGCATACACATGACAGTGTCCTGGACAAATACTCATATTGGTAGCGGTGTATTTTTTGGTAGAGGAAAACCAAAAGTCTGTTCAACGATTAAGTTGTCAAGATTCGAACTTCTTTTTAAGCGAGTCCGAAATGTTTAGGCCTGAATGGCATCCTTTCTGTTGATGACCATGAAGTGTCCCTTGAAATACTCATTTTGGTAGCGGTGTATTTGGTAGAAGCCAACCAAAAATTCTGTTCAACCGATTAATTGATAGGCCTGAAAGGCACCCTTGTCTATTGATAACCATGAAGTGTCGCTTGAAATACTCATATTGGTAGCGGTGTTTTTGGTAGAGGCCAACCAAAAGTCTGTTCGTCCAAATAAGCTTCCAAAATTCGAAGTGCTTCCTAAGCGAGTCCGAAATGTTTAGGCCTGAATGGCATCCTTATCTGTTGATGACCATGAAGTGTCCCTTGAAATACTCATTTTGGTAGCGGTGTATCTGGTAGAAGCCAACCAAAAGTCTGTTCAACGATAATTGAGTAGGCCTGAATGGGCACCCTTCTCTGTTGATAACCATGAAGTGTCCCTGGAAATACTCATATTGGTAGCGGTGTTTTTGGTAGAGGCCAACCAAAAGTCTGTTCGTCCAAATTAGCTTCCAAAATTCGAACTTCTTCCTAAGCGAGTCCGAAATGTTTAGGCCTGAATGGCACCCTTTCTGTTGATACCCATGAAGTGTCCCTTGGAAACACTCATATTGGTAGCGTCGAATGTATTTGGCCTGAGGAAAACCAAAAGTCTCTTCAACGATTAGTGTCAAGATTCGACTTCTTCCTACAGCGAGCTCCCATAATGTTCTTAGGGCCTTGAAGAGGGCCACCTTATCTGTTTGTATAAACCATGAAGGTGTCCCTTGAAATACTCTATGGTACGGTGTATTTGGTAGAGGAAAACCAAAAGTCTGTTCAACCGATTAAGCTTGCAAAATGAACTTCTTCCTAAGCGAGTCCCAAATGTTTAGGCTTGAAAGGGCACCCTTCTCTGTTGATAACCATGAAGTGTCCCTTGAAATACTCATATTGGTAGCGGTGTATTTGGTAGAGGAAAACCAAAAGTCTGTTCAACGATTAAGTTGTCAAGATTCGAACTTCTTCCTAAGCGAGTCCCAAATGTTTAGGCCTGAAAGGCATCCTTATCTGTTGATGACCATGAAGTGTCCCTTGAAATACTCATTTTGGTAGCGGTGTATTTGGTAGATTCAAGTTATTCGGTGAAAAGCCAACCAAAAATTCTGTTCAACCGATTAAGTTTCCAAGATTCGAACTTCTTCCTAAGCGAGTCCCAAATGTTTAGGCTTGAAAGGGCACCCTTGTCTGTTGATAACCATGAAGTGTCGCTTGAAATGCTCATATTGGTAGCGGTGTATTTGGTAGAAGCCACCAACAAATTCTGTTCAACGCTATTATAGGTTTCCAAGATTCAGAACTTTTCCTAAGCGGAGCCAAAATTGTTTTAGGCACTGAAAGGCCATACTATCTGTTGATGACCATGAAGTGTCCTTGAAAATACTTCATTTTTGGTCTAGCGGACGCGTGTATTGGTAGAAGCCAACCAAAAATTCTGTTCAACCGATTAAGTTTCCAAGATTCGTACTGCTTCCTAAGCGAGTCCCAAATGTTTAGGCTTGAAAGGGCACCCTTGTCTGTTGATAACCATGAAGTGTCGCTTGAAATGCTCATATTGGTAGCGGTGTATTTGGTAGAAGCCAACCAAAGAAGTTCCTGGTTCGATCGAAATGAGTTGTCAAGATTCGAACTTCTTCCTAAGCGAGTCCCAAATGTTTAGGCCTAAAAGTCACCCTTGTCTATTGATAACCATGAAGTGTCCCTGGAAATACTCATATTGGTAGCGGTGTATTTGGTAGAGGAAAACCAAAAGTCTGTTCAACGATAAGTTGTCAAGTCGAACCTTCTTCGCTAAGCGAGTCGCGAAATTGCTTTAGGCCTGAATGGCTATTCCTTCCTTGTTAGTGACCAATGAAGGGAGAGGTGTGTTCCCTGGAAACATCATATTGTGCGGTGTTATTTGGTAGAGGAAAACCAAAAGTCTGTTCAACGATTAAGCTTCCAAAATTCGAACTTCTTCCTAAGCGAGTCCCAAATGTTTAGGCTTGAAAGGGCACCCTTCTCTGTTGATAACCATGAAGTGTCCCTTGAAATACTCATATTGGTAGCGGTGTATTTGGTAGAGGAAAACCAAAAGTCTGTTCAACGATTAAGTTGTCAAGATTCGAACTTCTTCCTAAGCGAGTCCCAAATGTTTAGGCCTGAAAGGCATCATGTCCGTTAATACATGAATGTCCCTGGAATACTCATGTTGGTAGCGGTGTATTTGGTAGAAGCCAACCAAAAATTCTGTTCAACCGATTAAGTTTCCAGGATTAGAACTTCTTCCTAAGCGAGTCCCAAATGTTTAGGCCCTTGAAAAGGGCACCCTTCTCTTGATAACATTGAAGTGTTCGCTGGAAATACTCATATTGCAGCGCGTGTTTTTTGGATTAGAGGCCACAAAGTCTGTTGTCCAAATTAAGCTTCCAAAATTCGAACTGCTTCCTAAGCGAGTCCCAAATGTTTAGGCTTGAAAGGGCACCCTTCTCTATTGATAACCATGAAGTGTCGCTTGAAATACTCATATTGGTAGCGGTGTATTTGGTAGAAGCCAACCAAAAATTCTGTTCAACCGATTAATTGATAGGCCTGAAAGGCACCCTTGTCTATTGATAACCATGAAGTGTCGCTTGAAATACTCATATTGGTAGCGGTTTATTTGGTAGAGGAAAACCAAAAGTCTGTTCAACGATTAAGCTTCCAAAATTCGAACTTCTTCCTAAGCGAGTCCCAAATGTTTAGGCTTGAAAGGGCACCCTTCTCTGTTGGTAACCATGAAGTGTCCCTTGAAATACTCATATTGGTAGCGGTGTATTTGGTAGAGGAAAACCAAAAGTTCTTTGGACATTGTTCAACGATTTAAGTTTGTCAATGATTCGAACTTACTTCCTAAGTCTAGCACGTATATTGCCAAATTCTCCTTCGAGCCGGCTTAACGGTCTCCAAATGTTTAGGCCTGAAAGGCATCATGTCCGTTAAGACATGAATGTCCCTGGAATACTCATGTTGGTAGCGGTGTATTTGGTAGAAGCCAACCAAAAATTCTGTTCAACCGATTAAGTTTCCTGTTCAGGATTATAGAACTTCCTTCCTAAGCGCGAGTCAAATGTTAGGCCTTGAAAGGCACCCTTCTCTATTTGATTAAACCATTAGAAGTTTCCTGCAAATACTCATATTGGCAGCGGTGTTTTTGGTAGAGGCCAACCAAAAGTCTGTTCAACGATTAAATTGTCAAGATTCGAACTTCTTTTTAAGCGAGTTCGAAATGTTTAGGCCTGAATGGCATCCTTTCTGTTGATGACCATGAAGTGTCCCTTGAAATACTTCATTTTCGGTAGCGGTCATTTTAAATGTGCATCTGTCCCTTGTATTGGTTAGAAGCCAACCAAAAAGTCTGTTCAACCGATTAATTGATAGGCCTGAAAGGCACCCTTGTCTATTGATAACCATGAAGTGTCGCTTGAAATACTCATATTGGTAGCGGTGTTTTTGGTAGAGGCCAACCAAAAGTCTG
>MU965303.1:0-14130 GCA_036418165.1 Cooperia oncophora
CAGAGCAAGAACGTGCTATACATAATGATATCGATCCTTAGGGGAGCATTCCTAGACCGGCTGCCAGCATAGCCGTGATTTCGTCAAAAGACAAGCGCTTTAGTCAAAGGTTGGGATAGACGTGTGTAGCGGCACCCTCACTTCTTTGACTGCACGCGCAAATCCACGTAGAAATTCCACTGGGCACTAGAAGTATGCCTTCGCCTAGCACAGCACAACGAGGGTAGTGCTGTACATGCTACAGGTCATCTGTGAATAGTGCTAAAACACGTATAAAAGGCCTTCAGAATTTCTGAACCCGGAGAGATACGTTACAAATCGGACGCTCGTTTGGATGCGACATCCTGGAACGCGGGTTTCAGCGGTCCCAACGGGAATATGGAAATAGGTTCCCATTGGGATTGCTGAAACCTGCGGACCAGGATGTCGCATCCAGATGAGCGATCAATCGATTGCAGACTGTCGCATGGTCGCAATGGTTAAAGGCAGTTGGCACGATGAATTCCCCAAGACGAGTAGGATTAATACGCCTGGCAGGACGGAATTCCGCGACCGCAGGCGCTGCATAATGCCTTTTCCAAGGGAGGTGCCCTTATAAGGGCCCTATCAAGCCACAACATTCCGACCCAAACGCCCGCCCGCCCACAAATGGACGACCGTTCCTGACGCTCTAATCGATTCATTTGCTAAGCAAATTATGAAGCGAAGGGATTGGTATGAAGCGGCCGTGATGCTGCATGGATATATGAGTACACATATGCAGCCGTACCTTCGGTAGCGGTTATTGGCAAGATGCCTACAGGAAACTCGTCCAAAATTGATTTTTAACACATTGAGAACGGAGGCTCTTTCTTCGCAGGATTTTGACCGTTTCACTCCGTTCTTTCGCCATTTCCCCACTATATAGCGCCCTACTAGCATTTTAGGCCGAGCACCAAATCATCGTGCCAACTGCCTTTAAGACTTTTATTGGGCAACGGTCAGGACTCCACGAGAGGTCAGCCTGCCGGGGGGAGAGGCGGGCCCCGCGATGTTTTCGCTATGTGCGCGGCGTTTGCATAGTCCATTAGATTTCCAACAGTCTGCTTTATTACTTGCAGGTGTGAAAACTATGAAAGGAGTGGGCCCGATGTTCAACTATTAGTGTAAAACAACGTCCATTTACATAGAATAATATTTAGAGAATACATCAGCAATCGACAAACATTCACACCGGCCCATCCTCCTCCCGTGTGAACGTGGGTCCCTGTGAAGAGTTTCCATAGGAGGCCATCGGATCGGCCGGCTTCGCCGCCGATCCTCCTTCGCTGTGCAAGTGGTCCCTGTGAGAATTTTCCGATGTGAGGACGCCAGTTCGGACGCCGGCTTCGCGGCGATCCTCTTCCGCGTGTGAAGTGGGTCCCTGTGAGAAGTTTTCCATGTGAGGGAGGGCCAGTCGGATCGGCCGGCTTCGCCGGCCGATCCTCCTTCCGCGTGTGAAGTGGGTCCCTGTGAGAAGTTTTCCATGTGAGGGAGGGCCAGTCGGATCGGCCGGCTTCGCCGGCCGATCCTCCTTCCGCGTGTGAAGTGGGTCCCTGTGAGAAGTTTTCCATGTGAGGGAGGGCCAGTCGGATCGGCCGGCTTCGCCGGCCGATCCTCCTTCCGCGTGTGAAGTGGGTCCCTGTGAGAAGTTTTCCATGTGAGGGAGGGCCAGTCGGATCGGCCGGCTTCGCCGGCCGATCCTCCTTCCGCGTGTGAAGTGGGTCCCTGTGAGAAGTTTTCCATGTGAGGGAGGGCCAGTCGGATCGGCCGCTTCGCCGCGCGCGCATCTCCTTCCGCGTGTGAAGTGGGTCCCTGTGAGAAGTTTTCCATGTGAGGGAGGGCCAGTCGGATCGGCCGGCTTCGCCGGCCGATCCTCCTTCCGCGTGTGAAGTGGGTCCCTGTGAGAAGTTTTCCATGTGAGGGAGGGCCAGTCGGATCGGCCGGCTTCGCCGGCCGATCCTCCTTCCGCGTGTGAAGTGGGTCCCTGTGAGAAGTTTTCCATGTGAGGGAGGGCCAGTCGGATCGGCCGGCTTCGCCGGCCGATCCTCCTTCCGCGTGTGAAGTGGGTCCCTGTGAGAAGTTTTCCATGTGAGGGAGGGCCAGTCGGATCGGCCGGCTTCGCCGGCCGATCCTCCTTCCGCGTGTGAAGTGGGTCCCTGTGAGAAGTTTTCCATGTGAGGGAGGGCCAGTCGGATCGGCCGGCTTCGCCGGCCGATCCTCCTTCCGCGTGTGAAGTGGGTCCCTGTGAGAAGTTTTCCATGTGAGGGAGGGCCAGTCGGATCGGCCGGCTTCGCCGGCCGATCCTCCTTCCGCGTGTGAAGTGGGTCCCTGTGAGAAGTTTTCCATGTGAGGGAGGGCCAGTCGGATCGGCCGGCTTCGCCGGCCGATCCTCCTTCCGCGTGTGAAGTGGGTCCCTGTGAGAAGTTTTCCATGTGAGGGAGGGCCAGTCGGATCGGCCGGCTTCGCCGGCCGATCCTCCTTCCGCGTGTGAAGTGGGTCCCTGTGAGAAGTTTTCCATGCTGAGGGAGGGCCAGTCGGATCGGCCCGGCTTCGCGCGCGATCCTCCTTCGCGTGTAAGTGGCGTCCTCCCTGTGAGAAGTTTCCATGTGAGGAGGGCCAAGTCGGATCGCGCCGGCTTTCGCGGCGATCTCCTTCCGTCGGTGTGAAGGGCTTGAGCGTCCCTGTGAGAAGTTTTCCATTGTGAGGAGGCCATTTCGGATCGCCGGCTTCGCCGGCCGATCCTCCTTCCGCGTGTGAAGTGGGTCCCTGTGAGAAGTTTTCCATGTGAGGGAGGGCCAGTCGGATCGGCCGGCTTCGCCGGCCGATCCTCCTTCCGCGTGTGAAGTGGGTCCCTGTGAGAAGTTTTCCATGAGGGAGGGCCAGTCGGATCGGCCGGCTTCGCCGGCCGATCCTCCTTCCGCGTGTGAAGTGGGTCCCTGTGAGAAGTTTTCCATGTGAGGGAGGGCCAGTCGGATCGGCCGGCTTCGCCGGCCGATCCTCCTTCCGCGTGTGAAGTGGGTCCCTGTGAGAAGTTTTCCATGTGAGGGAGGGCCAGTCGGATCGGCCGGCTTCGCCGGCCGATCCTCCTTCCGCGTGTGAAGTGGGTCCCTGTGAGAAGTTTTCCATGTGAGGGAGGGCCAGTCGGATCGGCCGGCTTCGCCGGCCGATCCTCCTTCCGCGTGTGAAGTGGGTCCCTGTGAGAAGTTTTCCATGTGAGGGAGGGCCAGTCGGATCGGCCGGCTTCGCCGGCCGATCCTCCTTCCGCGTGTGAAGTGGGTCCCTGTGAGAAGTTTTCCATGTGAGGGAGGGCCAGTCGGATCGGCCGGCTTCGCCGGCCGATCCTCCTTCCGCGTGTGAAGTGGGTCCCTGTGAGAAGTTTTCCATGTGAGGGAGGGCCAGTCGGATCGGCCGGCTTCGCCGGCCGATCCTCCTTCCGCGTGTGAAGTGGGTCCCTGTGAGAAGTTTTCCATGTGAGGGAGGGCCAGTCGGATCGGCCGGCTTCGCCGGCCGATCCTCCTTCCGCGTGTGAAGTGGGTCCCTGTGAGAAGTTTTCCATGTGAGGGAGGGCCAGTCGGATCGGCCGGCTTCGCCGGCCGATCCTCCTTCCGCGTGTGAAGTGGGTCCCTGTGAGAAGTTTTCCATGTGAGGGAGGGCCAGTCGGATCGGCCGGCTTCGCCGGCCGATCCTCCTTCCGCGTGTGAAGTGGGTCCCTGTGAGAAGTTTTCCATGTGAGGGAGGGCCAGTCGGATCGGCCGGCTTCGCCGGCCGATCCTCCTTCCGCGTGTGAAGTGGGTCCCTGTGAGAAGTTTTCCATGTGAGGGAGGGCCAGTCGGATCGGCCGGCTTCGCCGGCCGATCCTCCTTCCGCGTGTGAAGTGGGTCCCTGTGAGAAGTTTTCCATGTGAGGGAGGGCCAGTCGGATCGGCCGGCTTCGCCGGCCGATCCTCCTTCCGCGTGTGAAGTGGGTCCCTGTGAGAAGTTTTCCATGTGAGGGAGGGCCAGTCGGATCGGCCGGCTTCGCCGGCCGATCCTCCTTCCGCGTGTGAAGTGGGTCCCTGTGAGAAGTTTTCCATGTGAGGGAGGGCCAGTCGGATCGGCCGGCTTCGCCGGCCGATCCTCCTTCCGCGTGTGAAGTGGGTCCCTGTGAGAAGTTTTCCATGTGAGGGAGGGCCAGTCGGATCGGCCGGCTTCGCCGGCCGATCCTCCTTCCGCGTGTGAAGTGGGTCCCTGTGAGAAGTTTTCCATGTGAGGGAGGGCCAGTCGGATCGGCCGGCTTCGCCGGCCGATCCTCCTTCCGCGTGTGAAGTGGGTCCCTGTGAGAAGTTTTCCATGTGAGGGAGGGCCAGTCGGATCGGCCGGCTTCGCCGGCCGATCCTCCTTCCGCGTGTGAAGTGGGTCCCTGTGAGAAGTTTTCCATGTGAGGGAGGGCCAGTCGGATCGGCTTCGCCGGCCGATCCTCCTTCCGCGTGTGAAGTGGGTCCCTGTGAGAAGTTTTCCATGTGAGGGAGGGCCAGTCGGATCGGCCGGCTTCGCCGGCCGATCCTCCTTCCGCGTGTGAAGTGGGTCCCTGTGAGAAGTTTTCCATGTGAGGGAGGGCCAGTCGGATCGGCCGGCTTCGCCGGCCGATCCTCCTTCCGCGTGTGAAGTGGGTCCCTGTGAGAAGTTTTCCATGTGAGGGAGGGCCAGTCGGATCGGGCTTCGGCCGGCCGATCCTCCTTCCGCGTGTGAAGTGGGTCCCTGTGAGAAGTTTTCCATGTGAGGGAGGGCCAGTCGGATCGGCCGGCTTCGCCGGCCGATCCTCCTTCCGCGTGTGAAGTGGGTCCCTGTGAGAAGTTTTCCATGTGAGGGAGGGCCAGTCGGATCGGCCGGCGCCGGCCGATCCTCCTTCCGCGTGTGAAGTGGGTCCCTGTGAGAAGTTTTCCATGTGAGGGAGGGCCAGTCGGATCGGCCGGCTTCGCCGGCCGATCCTCCTTCCGCGTGTGAAGTGGGTCCCTGTGAGAAGTTTTCCATGTGAGGGAGGCCAGTCGGATCGGCCGGCTTCGCCGGCCGATCCTCCTTCCGCGTGTGAAGTGGGTCCCTGTGAGAAGTTTTCCATGTGAGGGAGGGCCAGTCGGATCGGCCGGCTTCGCCGGCCGATCCTCCTTCCGCGTGTGAAGTGGGTCCCTGTGAGAAGTTTTCCATGTGAGGGAGGGCCAGTCGGATCGGCCGGCTTCGCCGGCCGATCCTCCTTCCGCGTGTGAAGTGGGTCCCTGTGAGAAGTTTTCCATGTGAGGGGGCCAGTCGGATCGGCCGGCTTCGCCGGCCGATCCTCCTTCCGCGTGTGAAGTGGGTCCCTGTGAGAAGTTTTCCATGTGAGGGAGGGCCAGTCGGATCGGCCGGCTTCGCCGGCCGATCCTCCTTCCGCGTGTGAAGTGGGTCCCTGTGAGAAGTTTCCATGTGAGGGAGGGCCAGTCGGATCGGCCGGCTTCGCCGGCCGATCCTCCTTCCGCGTGTGAAGTGGGTCCCTGTGAGAAGTTTTCCATGTGAGGGAGGGCCAGTCGGATCGGCCGGCTTCGCCGGCCGATCCTCCTTCCGCGTGTGAAGTGGGTCCCTGTGAGAAGTTTTCCATGTGAGGGAGGGCCAGTCGGATCGGCCGGCTTCGCCGGCCGATCCTCCTTCCGCGTCGCCGTGAAGTGGGTCCCTGTGAGAAGTTTTCCATGTGAGGGAGGGCCAGTCGGATCGGCCGGCTTCGCCGGCCGATCCTCCTTCCGCGTGTGAAGTGGGTCCCTGTGAGAAGTTTTCCATGTGAGGGAGGGCCAGTCGGATCGGCCGGCTTCGCCGGCCGATCCTCCTTCCGCGTGTGAAGTGGGTCCCTGTGAGAAGTTTTCCATGTGAGGGAGGGCCAGTCGGATCGGCCGGCTTCGCCGGCCGATCCTCCTTCCGCGTGTGAAGTGGGTCCCTGTGAGAAGTTTTCCATGTGAGGGAGGGCCAGTCGGATCGGCCGGCTTCGCCGGCCGATCCTCCTTCCGCGTGTGAAGTGGGTCCCTGTGAGAAGTTTTCCATGTGAGGGAGGGCCAGTCGGATCGGCCGGCTTCGCCGGCCGATCCTCCTTCCGCGTGTGAAGTGGGTCCCTGTGAGAAGTTTTCCATGTGGGGAGGGCCAGTCGGATCGGCCGGCTTCGCCGGCCGATCCTCCTTCCGCGTGTGAAGTGGGTCCCTGTGAGAAGTTTTCCATGTGAGGGAGGGCCAGTCGGATCGGCCGGCTTCGCCGGCCGATCCTCCTTCCGCGTGTGAAGTGGGTCCCTGTGAGAAGTTTTCCATGTGAGGGAGGCCAGTCGGCAGTCGGCCGGCTTCGCCGGCCGATCCTCCTTCCGCGTGTGAAGTGGGTCCCTGTGAGAAGTTTTCCATGTGGGGAGGGCCAGTCGGATCGGCCGGCTTCGCCGGCCGATCCTCCTTCCGCGTGTGAAGTGGGTCCCTGTGAGAAGTTTTCCATGTGAGGGAGGGCCAGTCGGATCGGCCGGCTTCGCCGGCCGATCCTCCTTCCGCGTGTGAAGTGGGTCCCTGTGAGAAGTTTTCCATGTGAGGGAGGGCCAGTCGGATCGGCCGGCTTCGCCGGCCGATCCTCCTTCCGCGTGTGAAGTGGGTCCCTGTGAGAAGTTTTCCATGTGAGGGAGGGCCAGTCGGATCGGCCGGCTTCGCCGGCCGATCCTCCTTCCGCGTGTGAAGTGGGTCCCTGTGAGAAGTTTTCCATGTGAGGGAGGGCCAGTCGGATCGCCCGGTGAGATCTTCCGCCGGCCGATCCTCCTTCCCGCGGTTGAAGTGGCGCGTCCCTAGTGAGAAAGTTTTCCATGTGAGGGAGGGCCAGTCGGATCGGCCGGCTTCGCCGGCCGATCCTCCTTCCGCGTGTGAAGTGGGTCCCTGTGAGAAGTTTTCCATGTGAGGGAGGGCCAGTCGGATCGGCCGGCTTCGCCGGCCGATCCTCCTTCCGCGTGTGAAGTGGGTCCCTGTGAGAAGTTTTCCATGTGAGGGAGGGCCAGTCGGATCGGCCGGCTTCGCCGGCCGATCCTCCTTCCGCGTGTGAAGTGGGTCCCTGTGAGAAGTTTTCCATGTGAGGGAGGGCCAGTCGGATCGGCCGGCTTCGCCGGCCGATCCTCCTTCCGCGTGTGAAAGAGTCGGGTCCCTGTGAGAAGTTTTCCATGCTGAGGAGGGCCAGTCGGATCGGCCGGCTTCGCCGGCGATCCTCCTTCCGCGTGTGAAGTGGGTCCCTGTGAGAAGTTTTCCATGTGAGGGAGGGCCAGTCGGATCGGCCGGCTTCGCCGGCCGATCCTCCTTCCGCGTGTGAAGTGGGTCCCTGTGAGAAGTTTTCCATGTGAGGGAGGGCCAGTCGGATCGGCCGGCTTCGCCGGCCGATCCTCCTTCCGCGTGTGAAGTGGGTCCCTGTGAGAAGTTTTCCATTGTGAGGAGGGCCAGTCGATCGGCCGGCCTTCGCCGGCCGATCCTCCTTCCGCGTGTGAAGTGGGTCCCTGTGAGAAGTTTTCCATGTGAGGGAGGGCCAGTCGGATCGGCCGGCTTCGCCGGCCGGTCCTCCTTCCGCGTCGCTGAAGGTCCCTGTGAGAAGTTTCCATGTGAGGGAGGGCCAGTCGGATCGGCCGGCTTCGCCGGCCGATCCTCCTTCCGCGTGTGAAGTGGGTCCCTGTGAGAAGTTTTCCATGTGAGGGAGGGCCAGTCGGATCGGCCGGCTTCGCCGGCCGATCCTCCTTCCGCGTGTGAAGTGGGTCCCTGTGAGAAGTTTTCCATGTGAGGGAGGGCCAGTCGGATCGGCCGGCTTCGCCGGCCGATCCTCCTTCCGCGTGTGAAGTGGGTCCCTGTGAGAAGTTTTCCATGTGAGGGAGGGCCAGTCGGATCGGCCGGCTTCGCCGGCCGATCCTCCTTCCGCGTGTGAAGTGGGTCCCTGTGAGAAGTTTTCCATGTGAGGGAGGGCCAGTCGGATCGGCCGGCTTCGCCGGCCGATCCTCCTTCCGCGTGTGAAGTGGGTCCCTGTGAGAAGTTTTCCATGTGAGGGAGGGCCAGTCGGATCGGCCGGCCCGATCCTCCTTCCGCGTGTGAAGTGGGTCCCTGTGAGAAGTTTTCCATGTGAGGAGCGGCCGTCGGAATCGGCCGGCTTCGCCGGCCATCTCCTTCCGCGTGTGAAGTGGGTCCCTGTGAGAAGTTTTCCATGTGAGGGAGGGCCAGTCGGATCGGCCGGCTTCGCCGGCCGATCCTCCTTCCGCGTGTGAAGTGGGTCCCTGTGAGAAGTTTTCCATGTGAGGGAGGGCCAGTCGGATCGGCCGGCTTCGCCGGCCGATCCTCCTTCCGCGTGTGAAGTGGGTCCCTGTGAGAAGTTTTCCATGTGAGGGAGGGCCAGTCGGATCGGCCGCTTCGCCGGCCGATCCTCCTTCCGCGTGTGAAGTGGGTCCCTGTGAGAAGTTTTCCATGTGAGGGAGGGCCAGTCGGATCGGCCGGCTTCGCCGGCCGATCCTCCTTCCGCGTGTGAAGTGGGTCCCTGTGAGAAGTTTTCCATGTGAGGGAGGGCCAGTCGGATCGGCCGGCTTCGCCGGCCGATCCTCCTTCCGCGTCGCTGAAGTGGCCTCCCTGCTGAAAGTTTTCCATGTGAGGGAGGGCCAGTCGGATCGGCCGGCTTCGCCGGCCGATCCTCCTTCCGCGTGTGAAGTGGGTCCCTGTGAGAAGTTTTCCATGTGAGGGAGGGCCAGTCGGATCGGCCGGCTTCGCCGGCCGATCCTCCTTCCGGGTGTGAAGTGGGTCCCTGTGAGAAGTTTTCCATGTGAGGGAGGGCCAGTCGGATCGGCCGGCTTCGCCGGCCGATCCTCCTTCCGCGTGTGAAGTGGGTCCCTGTGAGAAGTTTTCCATGTGAGGGAGGGCCAGTCGGATCGGCCGGCTTCGCCGGCCGATCCTCCTTCCGCGTGTGAAGTGGGTCCCTGTTGCAGAAGTTTCATGTGAGGGAGGGCCAGTCGGATCGGCCGGCTTCGCCGGCCGATCCTCCTTCCGCGTGTGAAGTGGGTCCCTGTGAGAAGTTTTCCATGTGAGGGAGGGCCAGTCGGATCGGCCGGCTTCGCCGGCCGATCCTCCTTCCGCGTGTGAAGTGGGTCCCTGTGAGAAGTTTTCCATGTGAGGGAGGGCCAGTCGGATCGGCCGGCTTCGCCGGCCGATCCTCCTTCCGCGTGTGAAGTGGGTCCCTGTGAGAAGTTTTCCATGTGAGCGCAGGCAGTCGGCATCGCGCCGGGCTTCCCGCCATCACTCTTCGCGGTGTGAATGACGCGTCCCTGTGAGAAGAAGTTTCCATGTGAGGGAGGGCCAGTCGGATCGGCCGGCTTCGCCGGCCGATCCTCCTTCCGCGTGTGAAGTGGGTCCCTGTGAGAAGTTTTCCATGTGAGGGAGGGCCAGTCGGATCGGCCGGCTTCGCCGGCCGATCCTCCTTCCGCGTGTGAAGTGGGTCCCTGTGAGAAGTTTTCCATGTGAGGGGGAGGGCCAGTCGGATCGGCCGGCTTCGCCGGCCGATCCTCCTTCCGCGTGTGAAGTGGGTCCCTGTGAGAAGTTTTCCATGTGAGGGAGGGCCAGTCGGATCGGCCGGCTTCGCCGGCCGATCCTCCTTCCGCGTGTGAAGTGGGTCCCTGTGAGAAGTTTTCCATGTGAGGGAGGGCCAGTCGGATCGGCCGGCTTCGCCGGCCGATCCTCCTTCCGCTTTCCGTACGGTGTGAAGGGATGAGGGTCCCCTGAGATAGTTTTCCATGTGAGGGAGGCCCAGTCGGATCGGCCGGCTTCGCCGGCCGATCCTCCTTCCGCGTGTGAAGTGGGTCCCTGTGAGAAGTTTTCCATGTGAGGACGGCCAAGTCGCGATCGCGCCGGCTTCGCCGGCCGATCCTCCTTCCGCGTGTGAAGTGGGTCCCTGTGAGAAGTTTTCCATGTGAGGGAGGGCCAGTCGGATCGGCCGGCTTCGCCGGCCGATCCTCCTTCCGCGTGTGAAGAAAAAAAAAAAAAGTGGGTCCCTGTGAGAAGTTTTCCATGTGAGGGAGGGCCAGTCGGATCGGCCGGCTTCGCCGGCCGATCCTCCTTCCGCGTGTGAAGTGGGTCCCTGTGAGAAGTTTTCCATGTGAGGGAGGGCCAGTCGGATCGGCCGGCTTCGCCGGCCGATCCTCCTTCCGCGTGTGAAGTGGGTCCCTGTGAGAAGTTTTCCATGTGAGGGAGGGCCAGTCGGACGCGGCTCGCCGGCCGATCCTCCTTCCGCGTGTGAAGTGGGTCCCTGTGAGAAGTTTTCCATGTGAGGGAGGGCCAGTCGGATCGGCCGGCTTCGCCGGCCGATCCTCCTTCCGCGTGTGAAGTGGGTCCCTGTGAGAAGTTTTCCATGTGAGGGAGGGCCAGTCGGATCGGCCGGCTTCGCGGGCCGATCCTCCTTCGCGTGTGAAGAAGTGGGTCCCTGTGAGAAGTTTTCCATGTGAGGGAGGGCCAGTCGGATCGGCCGGCTTCGCCGGCCGATCCTCCTTCCGCGTGTGAAGTGGGTCCCTGTGAGAAGTTTTCCATGTGAGGGAGGGCCAGTCGGATCGGCCGGCTTCGCCGGCCGATCCTCCTTCCGCGTGTGAAGTGGGTCCCTGTGAGCAAGTTTTCCATGTGAGGGAGGCCAGTCGGATCGGCCGGCTTCGCCGGCCGATCCTCCTTCCGCGTGTGAAGTGGGTCCCTGTGAGAAGTTTTCCATGTGAGGGAGGGCCAGTCGGATCGGCCGGCTTCGCCGGCCGATCCTCCTTCCGCGTGTGAAGTGGGTCCCTGTGAGAAGTTTTCCATGTGAGGGAGGGCCAGTCGGATCGGCCGGCTTCGCCGGCCGATCCTCCTTCCGCGTGTGAAGTGGGTCCCTGTGAGAAGTTTTCCATGTGAGGGAGGGCCAGTCGGATCGGCCGGCTTCGCCGGCCGATCCTCCTTCCGCGTGTGAAGTGGGTCCCTGTGAGAAGTTTTCCATGTGAGGGAGGGCCAGTCGGATCGGCCGGCTTCGCCGGCCGATCCTCCTTCCGCGTGTGAAGTGGGTCCCTGTGAGAAGTTTTCCATGTGAGGGAGGGCCAGTCGGATCGGCCGGCTTCGCCGGCCGATCCTCCTTCCGCGTGTGAAGTGGGTCCCTGTGAGAAGTTTTCCATGTGAGGGCCAGTCGGATCGGCCGGCTTCGCCGGCCGATCCTCCTTCCGCGTGTGAAGTGGGTCCCTGTGAGAAGTTTTCCATGTGAGGGAGGGCCAGTCGGATCGGCCGGCTTCGCCGGCCGATCCTCCTTCCGCGTGTGAAGTGGGTCCCTGTGAGAAGTTTTCCATGTGAGGGAGGGCCAGTCGGATCGGCCGGCTTCGCCGGCCGATCCTCCTTCCGTGTGAAGTGGGTCCCTGTGAGAAGTTTCCCATGTGAGGGAGGGCCAGTCGGATCGGCCGGCTTCGCCGGCCGATCCTCCTTCCGCGTGTGAAGTGGGTCCCTGTGAGAAGTTTTCCATGTGAGGGAGGGCCAGTCGGATCGGCCGGCTTCGCCGGCCGATCCTCCTTCCGCGTGTGAAGTGGGTCCCTGTGAGAAGTTTTCCATGTGAGGGAGGGCCAGTCGGATCGCCGCTTCGCCGGCCGATCCTCCTTCCGGTGTGAAGTGGGTCCCTGTGAGAAGTTTTCCATGTGAGGGAGGGCCAGTCGGATCGGCCGGCTTCGCCGGCCGATCCTCCTTCCGCGTGTGAAGTGGGTCCCTGTGAGAAGTTTTCCATGTGAGGGAGGGCCAGTCGGATCGGCCGGCTTCGCCGGCCGATCCTCCTTCCGCGTGTGAAGTGGGTCCCTGTGAGAAGTTTTCCATTGAAGGGAGGGCCAGTCGGATCGGCCGGCTTCGCCGGCCGATCCTCCTTCCGCGTGTGAAGTGGGTCCCTGTGAGAAGTTTTCCATGTGAGGGAGGGCCAGTCGGATCGGCCGGCTTCGCCGGCCGATCCTCCTTCCGCGTGTGAAGTGGGTCCCTGTGAGAAGTTTTCCATGTGAGGGAGGGCCAGTCGGATCGGCCGGCTTCGCCGGCCGATCCTCCTTCCGCGTGTGAAGTGGGTCCCTGTGAGAAGTTTTCCATGTGAGGGAGGGCCAGTCGGATCGGCCGGCTTCGCCGGCCGATCCTCCTTCCGCGTGTGAAGTGGCGCTTCCCAATGCCTGAGAAAGTTTCATAGGCGCAGGGAGGCCAGTCGGATCGGCCGGCTTCGCCGGCCGATCCTCCTTCCGCGTGTGAAGTGGGGTCCCTGTGAGAAGTTTTCCATGTGAGGGAGGGCCAGTCGGATCGGCCGGCTTCGCCGGCCGATCCTCCTTCCGCGTTGTTAACCGTGCCGTCCCTGCTGAGAATTTCCATGTGAGGGAGGGCCAGTCGGATCGGCCGGCTTCGCAGGCCGATCCTCCTTCCGCGTGTGAAGTGGGTCCCTGTGAGAAGTTTTCCATGTGAGGGAGGGCCAGTCGGATCGGCCGGCTTCGCCGGCCGATCCTCCTTCCGCGTGTGAAGTGGGTCCCTGTGAGAAGTTTTCCATGTGAGGGAGGGCCAGTCGGATCGGCCGGCTTCGCCGGCCGATCCTCCTTCCGCGTGTGAAGTGGGGTACCCTTGAGAAGTTTTCCATGTGAGGAGCGGCAGCTCGCCGGCGAAATGGTCGAAAAAATTATTTTGAGAATTACCGCACTTTACCGTTTCACTTCTAGTATATACCCCCCCTAGTAGACAGCCATCAAAATTTTCTATGCGGCACTGCAAACTATTGCCGACGGTACCAACCATTTGGGATACCCCTACGATTATCCCCTCACTATGTTCATCTGCCATACCACTGTTTAGTTTCAGCTCACTCCCCATTTCGTGGGGTTTTTTCGGATGCGTTTCGAGGGTTTTCGTCCTCGGCATCGTCCACTTCGGCGAACGCTCCGCCCATCAGGGTGCTTCATTAATTCCGTCCGCCAACTGATTGCCTATCGTTTGCCACTTCTCCCACTCTCCGAGCTTTTTTGGAAACCCAACTACGAATTTTTGAAAGTTTCGTAGCAGGCACCGCTTACCTACAGAACGCCCTGCACAGAATGGGTTTGTTTCAGTCATTTCGTCCGCGAACTGATTGCCTATCGTTTGCCACTTTTTCCGCTCTTGGGGCTCTTTTGGAACCGAACTGGGAATTTTTGAAAATCTTGAAGCAAGCACCGCCCATCTGTAGAACGCCCCGCCCAAAATGGGTTTGTTTCAGTCATTTCGTCCACGAACTAATTGCCTATCGTTTGCCACTTTTCTCCGCTCTCGGGGCTTTTTTGGAACCGAACTACGAATTTTTGAAATATGAAGCTCACAACTATGCGCACGCGCCGCCCACAGTGGGCGGGGCTTAGCCTAGTTCACGTGTGTTTCGTACATCTTGGCCCATGCCCTACCCATCCCAACCTTGACCCGCCCCCTGAGACTGGCTCTTCAGGTAGTTCCGAATTTCCGGACAGACAGACAAACAGACAGACAGACAGACAGACAGACAGACAGACGTCGCCGTTTATATATAGTAGGATAGAGATCAGCCGCTATTTATCTCACTACATTTAAATTTTTGACAGCATTGCGAAAACGTAGCCCACACAAAGTCCACACTATAGCCACGTGAGTTTCGGTTTTATAACTAATCAAAACGGAATGGTTGGTCACCCTGTGAAAAAGAGCGCGAGCGAATTTTGAGGAGCGACCAGCTTTGGCAGCGCAAACACACGAATGACTCTCGCTGTCTTAACTCCGTAACCAAAATGTGGGTTGTAGGTTAGGACTCTCACGCCGTCGCCATGTTTCGGCATCGCGCGCCGCGCGCGCGATTGCTGCCGTGATTGGATGGGACCCATACAGGCATGCGATTAAATCCCGGTCCCTTCACATAGTTCTGGCATCACGCAAATCTGCTTGGATTTTGCAAACCAGAATATTCAATGGGACGTCAGTATTTTTGAATGGCTGCTGTATTTACTCAACGGATTGCTGTATTTCTTTGATACTACCTACTTTTCCCGTCTGGCCGCAAATCTTAGGCCCTTACAATACCTTACAATTGAGTGCAAAAGAAGGATTCAGCCTAAAGTGAATTTTTGTAG
>MU965330.1:0-14685 GCA_036418165.1 Cooperia oncophora
AAGCCAAAGTTCGTTCCTCAGTTCTTATCCGTAGAGAAAATTGTCAGCAAATTATCGACACCAGAGGAATCGCTTGCTCAATGCACATTCCTCACTGATAGCATGGGCGGAGACAGAAGACTGCCTCACCACCCCTTTTACCGTCTTCAGAGGCACAAACTACTGACAGGAATCAAAGTATTGAGCCGGAAGAGGCCTTGCGCTGTCTCCTGGAATATAGACGAACTTTCAGACATTTGCAACGGCCTCCTCTGTTTTCTTTACCGGTGAGCCAACTAGCTCATGCTTTTTCTTTTTCAACCCCGATACCTGCGGACTTTCCGTTGAGTTATTGCACAGTACGCATTTTAAGAAGCAGAGCACCACTACGGATGGCACTATGATCATCTGTCTCCGCCCACTCAGTTATCGCGAAACGTGCCATTGCATAGTTTGAGCGCGATCTCATCTCATGATCGTTCACGAGGGCCGCGGTTGTCTCGAAACGTTGCGCTATTTCCTTCCCCGAATAGGAACATACTTGGGACTTCATCTTTCATAGCGGATCACCATCATCTTCAGCGTACCGCTCACTACATTGAGTATCATACCAATATCTGTCACACACGTGAATCGTCAGCTGGAAGACAGCATGCTCCAGTTATGGAACTCAAATAGATTTTTTTTCAGAGACGGACTTTAGGATCGCCACTGTCGCTTCAGCAAAAAGCAAATACCCTATCTCCGCAACCGAGCGCACATTAGCGATAGTCCACGTCTCTTCCGTAGTTCTACAATTTCATATTACCTTCAATCGAAAAGAAAAATATTAGTGTACCCGTTATCCACGAGACATGGCTATGTCTGCATCGGGAAAGCATAGCTTCTGTCCTCGTTTGTTAGTACTGCGATGTACTACACACAGCCATGTTTTCGTGACAGCAGCCGTACCTCTTAATTGAATTGTTGTCAAGGGCAACAATGTGGTTATGGTTCCCATGAGCCTCCGCGCCTATTGTTCCATTTTAATGGTGGTATCAGGGCATGTCTGGTCATTGGGAAAAAGCTCTGCTATCACCCCTACCCGCCTCTTCTCCCTCCCACCCACCTACCATCTTCCTGACTTTCCCAACCTTCATTCGTTTTCCACATTTCCAATATGTCGTGCAACACATGTGAAACCGGAAAAGGCGCGCGAAGACAAGAACTAAAAAAAAAATTTCTGAAGGCCTAACACGAGCCCTCTCCCAGAGCATCAAGCAAGTACGACCATGCTATCTTCCTCAGGGCAGTCTCCAAGTAAGTGGACAAGAAAAATCAACTATGAAGCGAAATTTTCTCAGGCCAAATCCGACTCCGTTCCAGCGATCGCATACGACTTCCCGCTGAGGATCCCAACGTACGACCTGCTCTGGTGGAATACACATTGGGTACTGTGCTAGTACTAGTTTTGTGCTCTTTGCTTCAAGAGTGTAGCGCTCATAAAAAAGTAGCTCTGAGATTACTTGAATCTGATGTGCGCTCAAGCTACAGGCGAAATGCGTTTGGAGAATTTCGACAAAATCTCTCACTGAAACGGTGGACTTCAGATGACAGTGTAGAGAAGCGGTGGAGTATTTGTCCACTATTTTCAAAAGAATGAGGCGGAGATGGTGTAGTGACAAGTGGGGCGCTCACCATTCGCGCGGTCCCGGGTTCGAATCCCGGGTCGACTCCCGCCCAGGCCAACCAAGCCTTCTACCCTCCGGGGACGGTGAATTGGTACCAGATTCGTCTGGGAGGATAAAACACTGACTTGTACATCGGCTGGCCACCGCAAGTCATTGTATAGGCCACATCGCATTCAATAAGCCACTACGATTCTGAATGGAAGTAGAATGCGTGCCGCATCCCACAAAGGGATTGATCAACGGCGAAGACTTTATCCTTTATCCTTTATATTTCAAGAACGCACGTTTTGAAATTCGCACGTTTCAATTGAGGGCTGTGCCCGCTTTCGTGCACTGCTCGGATGGGGGGGGCGGGGGGGGGAAGGGAAGACATTTTGCTTTTTTGCACTTTTGCGCAGGGCACATCGTTGTTGGGAATCCCCAGCAGGGTGGAGGGAGGGTCGTATTTGGCCGCTAGGAGAGGGGGGGGCTGTATTTGGGCTGAGGGAAATTTATTTTGATAGTTTGGTTTCTCGCTTCAAGGACGTTGTAACAGGGGAGGGGCGGTCGTGCTTGCTCATTGTAAGGAGGGGGAGGTGTCGTATTTACTTTTTGGCCTTCTAAGAGTGGTTGGGAGTGGTAATTGACTTTTCGTGATTTTTCCGTTTTTTCATGTGTAGTGTATACCCAGGCACCCCCCCCCGCCCCCTCGCTCGTCAGCAAAATTTTTGGGAAAAAGTAGGGAAGTTTTCGGGAACTTTTGGAAAAAAGTGGCAGAAAGTTGGAGAAACTCTGAAAATCTAAAGAATTGTAGGAGAGGGGGGTCGTATTGTTTGCGCGCTTTTCTGTTTTCACGATGTTGTGCTATTTAGCCCCGCTCGATGGCTCGATTCCATGAGGAGGGACAGAGGGCAGGAGGGGGAGGGGTCGTACCAACCATCCCCCCCCCCTCAAAAAAAGGTAGGGGTCGTGCGGACTCGACTAAGTGCCCCCAACTAATTGATGTGGCCCTGTCTTTCGTAGTTCCTTTCGTTAGATGCTGATGACTAGGCACGTCCTGTCTTGGTGAGACGCTGTAGACTCTTGTCAAGTGGCCATGTCTCATTAGCGAGCTCCACGCAGTTCATATTGCTAACAGGTCTTTCCAGGAGAGCATCGGGCATGATCGATTTTGGTAACAATCTGAAATGCTCCACCAAGCCGAGCTGCGTCCAGGTTTCGCTTGCGAAGTGAAAATGCTTACTCTGACGTTGGCTGATCCCTTTATTCGTTGCTCAGATGCAATACCTAAAAGTCTCTCCAACAACGAAATAGTTGTATTTGGAGGAGCGCCGGCACTATCGGGATTTCACGTGGGCCCAGGTTTATTTTCCTCGTGTCTCTGTTTAACTTTCAACACGGGAACCCTCATAACGACAAGGTGCTAGGTTCACTCAGATACTTCCCGCAGATTCGAAGGGGGAATCGAATACATGGCGCAGCCTGAGAATCTTTGACTAACTCCGCCCACGTATCCTTTTCTTACAGTCGTTTGCGCTTTGTGCAGCTCGAAAGAAATGATGCACGCGTTGCACTTTTGTGGCACTTTACAAGGATAAGAGCTTCTGGCGTTGATAATCCCCTTTTGGGTTGCGCCACGCTCTCCAATTCCATGTAGAATCGCGAAGGCATTCTGAATGCAGTAACGGAAACCAGCTGACATACAATTTTCCCAAGCCACTCTTGTATCAACTAACTAGCAAATTTGTGATGGTGCGCATAGTTAGCGCCCGCGGGGATCTCGATTCCGAAATTTGATGCTTGCTTCTTTGGTTGATAAGGGCGAACACTATCAGCACTCTGTAGCCCCTTCTGGTACTTTTTACCTCGAGAGGTTGCCTAGTGTTGTCTTTTCTATCGTACCTTGTGTCCTAAAATGCTTGCAACAATTGGAAGTAGCCGCACATGTCATGTGAATATGAGCATCCCAGCGTGCCAGACGTCTTTCTCAGTTCCTGCTTTGTTATTCTGAGAAGTCGCAGATGTCCATCGCCATCATTTTGTAACGCCTGGGCAATGATTGCTCCATAAGTAGAGCAACTAAAGAAATACCGGAGTGAGCTGCCTTGTGATCCAGCCTTAGTTCGGATTATCTCACAGTTAAGGCTTAGCTTCAGATTCGGGAGGGAGGGCAGGGGGCCTTTTTGCAGCTCTCGCTACTTCCTATTCGTGTCCGCCATCAGCTAAGGATTTGTGAACAGGGATTATCGTACTAGGCAATCCCTAGCGAAGAGGGGCAGTATTTGGTCGCTGGAAGGAGGGGGTCGCCCCCGAGGAAGACTTTCAAGGGGTCGTATTTCGCAAAGTTTCCGCTTAGCGAAAGGAGGTGGCCCTGATGACAGTCTGATAGAGGACATGAAGTTGCTACCCAGTCAGTGTTTGTGAGGCACCTTATGCAACTCTTGGAAAAGCATTAATACGATGGGAAAGTACGAACGGACGACGGCGCTGAGTGTCCCTAAGTTCCCCCCCCCTCCCCCAATCTGTTCTGAGCTGTCTTATGATTCGTCGCTATTGCCGGAATAACACCACAATTCTTCTGGTGATTGCAGACCTCCTTAGACGTTAGCAACTCGTTACGAAACCACAGCCTAGGGAACCTTAAGTCTTGAGTCAAAAGCCGAATTAGGGTCCTAATCCCTAGCCTTGGAATTCCCACTGGCAAAAGGCCGAAGCTCTAGAGATTCAGGTGACGCTAGTTTGCCACAGGTGCACCGGGGTTGCCTTGGTTTGCCATTCATGGGGTTTGTAGTGTTATTCCAAGGCGGCATGAAGGCAACGACGGAAAGCAATAATGAATGATAAGGCGATATGTATCCCCAAGGCGAACTGCATCGCTTCTGATTCTCGTATTCGCGGAATACATCGATTCTTCAACTGATTGGAGAGTCACTTAGACGTTATCAAAAGCTAGGAACGACAGCCGATGGAACCTCAACGACTCCTGGGTCAACAGCGGGATTAGCGCCATCATCCCTTGCTTTGGAATGGTCACCGGCCAATGGCTGATGCGGTAAGATCGCTTCAAGTGACTCTCTTGTCACAATGCATTGACATCTTAGCCTATGGTTATGTTTTGCGCCATGGTAGTGTGTGGTGTGCGTGTTCGAGAACCAGTTCATAGGACATCCAGGCGGCTTTTGTGGTGACGGGCCTGTTGAAGGGATAATCGCGGCTGCCTTTTACAGCCAATTCCACTCGCTAGCAATCACCAATAGCGCGTCAACTCCCTGGCAACCGCTTCGCCCACCCGAGTATCTGTTGTAATCCACTCCAGGAAAGTACGTGAACGTCTTCTAAAACCGTGGCGCTGTGTTCAGCCGCAACTGGGCGGCGATCGATCGCATCGCGTGTGGCTGGCTGGCTGTTGGTGGCCGAGCGAGTGTGTGCTTGTGTGCGTCTGGTGCGAGTGTGTGTATGCGTCTGTGTATGTGTACGTGCGTTCCCGTTGACGCCGCTGTCAGCCTCGGCCGTTATCTTCGCCTTTCATCGCCATTCCATGACGTCTTCAACTCCATCAACGTCTTCATAGGCCAATTCTGATTCAGCCTTCACATTAGCAAACCCCACTGACCCATCCGTTCACCACGATCGATGTTGACACAGAACCCGCTTGGGGTCACAACTGAACGCCTAAAAAACTGTATGACACCGCGCGATTGGCTTGCGGCACACGCTCGCTACACTTCGCATAACGCGTCGTCATATCGATATTTTTTCCGCTTTACCGTATAGCTGTAGGTCGTGAACTCTTACCGTATCGCCACGTCTACAGTATACTTTAATGGGTTCTTTTAGTAGGTCTACACAGCATCGTGTATACATCGACAGTAGCGTCAGACTGAGGACATTTCTAGGGAAACTGGGTCATCGCTGCTATCTGGGCCAAAATTGCTCCGATCGATCGTGATATTCTTGCAGAATCATGTTACCTGGCGACGTGGCAATGGTCCAAGGCAACCGAAAAGCGTCCCAGGGCTATTTTTTGCATTTGCAAGCGTTGAGGTGGTAAGGTTGTGATAGATGTGGCGTTAGCCGCAAACGGTAGATTGGAAGGGTAGATCAAAAAGAGTTTTTTACAGGTGAAAACGCTGTTTGATGACAGACGTCGTGCCTGAAGTGGAAGAATTCGGTCATGATGTACCGATGGATCCGACGATGGAGCCTGAGGATAGCGAGCACTCGGAGGAGCTGGATGTAAGTCATAAGTGCCTGTCATCCATAGTCGGAGGCTAGATTCCATATCCCAGAGTTGTGGAGGGCGTGGCTGCGTTCCCTGAGTGACCATGGCGTAGGATGCGTTGTTCGTGAGATATGAGATATTTTAATTGGAAAAGACTGTCATCCCGCCTTGGGCTGGACAAGCATGATTACAGTTGTCCCAAAACGACAATGTCCCGATGTTCCAAGCAGGCGAAACCACGTTCAAATGGAATACCCTGCGCACGCCCGCCTCGCAATTCCGCCTGGTAGGGTGCAGCGTCAGTTGCGAGGGGGCTTGTGGATTGGAACATCCCCCCCCGCCTTTTGCCCGGCCCATGGCAATGGCACGCCTTGCCTCCAAATAGGGCTTCTTCTGGATCGGAAACAACGCAGAATACAGTGCGGTAGGTGTGGGATGGGCTATGGGCTGGGAAATGAGGAAGGGGCGGGGCGGGAAGAAATAATAAGTCGCGTCACTTGTCCCAACTGCTTGCGGATTCTCTTTCCATTCACGTTTTATGAGTCACTTTCCATCGAAATTGCATGAAACGAGCTTAGCCTAGCAGGTGAAGAAGAGGACGCAGGTAAATTTTTACAGCCTATGTCATTGCGTAAGTCGATTTGACTGAGGGCCGACTGTATAAGGGCAGATGTTCGGCGATTGATACGGTACTTCATCTGTTCGAATACACGGTCCTGTTTCAGATAAGCGAAGCGCAGGACTCCGAGGGCCACGCGGATGATGCTGGAGAAGCTGAGGATGACGCGGAGCAGATTTTAATCGAATGCAGGCCTGCGCCTTCGACGCCGAAATACGCTGTGGCGTCGTCGTCAAATCCTCCTGCTCCGGTAAGTGCTAACCATTGAATGTCGAGCACAGGCTCAGTAGGTGTAGCTTTTGGGCCCTAGGGGGAACTAGCTAGGATCTCCCAGCGTTGAATGTTTACTTGAACAGTATTAATTTTCCTTTATTATTCCCTGTGGATAAATTTCCTCAGATGATACCTTGCAGTGGAAGCGTGTACCGAAAAGGGAATGAGCCCAGCGCGGCGTTTTTATAACTCGTGTTTCTTCCCAACTCGATCAGCATTCCGCCCTCGGACCGCAACTCTTGTACGGTAAAAACCAGCACAAAAGCTTCGCCACGGAGTGTCTGTATCATAACGGCTTAGTCTGTAAGCACAATATGCTTGAGAGAATTGGCGTTTCAGGAGAATCGGCGCTTCGAACTAATGCGCGAAAGAGAAAGTGTAGGTGGCAAGCTTGCGCTTCGAGCTTGTCGGCGTTTTGGGCGCATATCGATATCGATACCTACACTATCCTATTGGCGTAAAACGCCGATTCTCTCTAAACAGTGAGATCGATGCCTGCATGTACTTTCCTTTTCGCTCATTCGCTCAAAACGCCAGTTCTGCCAGAAACGTCGAATCTCTCGAGTCGCGAAGTGAGCTACCCATTTTTTTTTTTTTTTTTTTTGTTATCTGCAAGACAGGATACTTAGCGGCATTATGGAAGTGTCTGGTGAACGCGCTTTCCCCTTCAAAGTTTCTTCGTTAGTAAGAACTCCTGCTCACAGGGCTACGCTACATTCTAACATCTTGCCAAAATTTTGCCGTCGCGAGGGGATACAGCGCGCGTAACAGGGTTCATCAGGATAGGAGATGGGGAAAATGGCTATGTCAGACCACCTCCTCCGCCCCGCCCTTCTCCAACTTACGTACCATCTTGCTAAGTTTTAGTTTAAATTAATGTCCCGACTTTGCTTCTACTTTCTAAGTTTGGTAAAAATTGCGGCTTTGCCCACAAACTATTGTCGAGCGGTTTGGAAAGTTTCATTTCCACCGATGCGATCCGAAACCCACCACGACCCTTCCCCCGCTCCCCTCCGTCTCTCGAATGTCAGTACTACCTCTTGATGGAATGCCTCGGCACGATGCTTAGCCTAGCGTGGAAGCTTGATAAGTCGGCAATCCGAAAACCCTTCCGAGACCAGAAATGACCTTCTCTCCCAACAACCAAGTATGACAACTTGCATTGTGAAAGACTAGCGAATAAATGTGCCCTCATCCTAAATTGTAGCTCCAAAGCGGTGTCTCAATGAGAGACGCAGAGAGCTCCTGCTCGACTTCTTTACGCCTCTGCTTATGTTGCAAAGCTACATTCCAGTAGCTGCTTCTGTCAGAAAGCAGATCCTGACTGACGATATGCCGGAAATGGCCTTTCCAGCATCTGTGGAAAACAGATACCACAATAGATTATCCGCGCTAAGCAGCATAACATAGGATGACGGCAGATTGCCATATTAGCTACATATACGGCTGGCCGAAAGGATAAGTTCACTACGAAGACCTAGGCTCTGCCTTTACTGATCTCTAAACACATTTGCCATTTACTGTGGCTAATCATTTTGGCGCCAATTCTCTTCATAGAGTCAAGACTGATGAGACAAAGACGTGTGGAAGCCTAGAGGAAGGAACCCTAGGGGTGTGTGACGAATTCCTTGGCGGGCCAAAAAAGTCTATTACGGTATTGATTTGTACGGCTTTCCTGTTTTTTGCACAGCAGTACCCGAGCGGTAACCGTAACTTGGGAGAGGAGGGTTATGACCTCGGTCGTCTAACGACTTGAACTCAATTCCTTTGATCAAGTCAACTTTCTGTGTTTCTCTGCGCCCTCTCGTTTGCATGACATTGTGTATCATGTGACCTCAACTCCGTCAATTTTTTTGAAGGCTCATCACGCCACAGTCACGTCTCGTGAGAAGCCCTCTAGGCCCCCTTATGGCGTTTCGGCATGCCTGGAAGCCTTGGCAGCGCAGCGCCTACATTTTCTGGGCTCTGACCTTTCGCGGCGCAGCACCCTCATGCAAAGTTCTATTTGTCAGGGTAGAGAGCGGAGCGCTAGGTGTAGCGCCTGCTGCGCGGAGGCGGTTCGTATGGCCGTGGCTGCAGCTGTCCTACCCGTCATGGGAGCGTGATGGACGCTAATTGAACAACCTTCTGAGCGTGGGCACCCGCCTCCACCCTTGACGGCGACACCTTCGTCCACAGCTACGTAATTGACTGCGCCTCATCATTGTTCGACGACCACACTCACGCTACCGCGCGCACTCCGTAGACGCGAATTGCGTACTGGTCGCCCAACCACCCATTCTCTTCCGTTTTTAAGCGGGTTTTCGACTTCTTTGGCCTTACCAACTATTTGGAAACCACCCTACTAATATTGTATATATGGCGCATTTGATTATTCATTGGCCTTTATGTAAAAAGTTGGCGAGCTTGGGCTAAACCATTTGGTGAGTTTTTTTTGCAGTTGCTTAAAACTTGATTTCTATACTGTTTGCTTACTGGAAGAGCATAGTTTCATGACCATTTTGGGATCATGACACATTCTTCTTCTAAGTTCGCTCACAGTTATTTTTCCTTGTTAACGATCATCGAAGAGTTCCTAACAAGTGTTTTTTTACCCCTTTGTACACATTAACAGCAGACTATTCAAAAAATTTTATTACATTTGGCTTAAATAGTTTTTCCTGACACATATCTCGACATATATCTACAATAATCTTCCAGTGACCCAATTACGACCTCAACTTCTTTTTCGGGATGAGTTACGGGAGACTTTGTGTCTCCTTTGGGCATATCAAATGAGACAGCGACGTCGCACGCTCCCCTATGGCAGTAATTAGTGAGAAATGTTGCTCGTCAGCAGGGTCACTGTCATACTAACTGAAATGGAGTAAGGAATTGAGTCCTCAAAGGAATTGTATCAGGAAAGCAAGAATATTGAGGAATAATGCATCGTTGAAGCTGTTCTGGTAACTTTTTTGTGCAAACGTGTAAAAAAACAGTTGTTAGGAACTCTTCAATGATCGTGAACAAGGAAAAATAACTGTGAGCGAACTGAGAAGAAGAATGTGTCATGATCCCAAAATGGTCATGAAACTATGCTCTTCCAGTAAGCAAACAGTATAGAAATCAACTTTTAAGCAACTGTAAAAAAAACCACTGGTTTAGTAGCTCCGCAGTTGTACAGAAATGCATTGAATAATCGATAGCCGTTTATAGCTGTAGTTATGTAATGGCTGGTAGGCGAAAAAAAGTCGAAACTCCGCTCAAAAACGGAAGAGAATGCGTAGTTGAGCGATCAGTACGCAATTCGGCGTTTACGGAGACGTCTCACCATTGTAGGTCGATCAATTATACGAATCAGTATGGTGCGTGGCTTGTGGACGAGTTCTCCGGTCCGAGGGAGCGGCTGAACAGGCTCAGGGAGGTGTCAATTAGCGTCCAGCAGCGTCCCAGTTACGGTAGGACAGCTGCCAGCCACGCCATCCGACCGACACCCGGCGGCCCTGCTGCTTATGCTAGCGTAACGGTACATGAATATGCTATACTTCGCTAATCGCTGGCGCAGCGCTAACGCAAAAGTATGAACAGCACAACATCACATGGTCTGCCTTTAGGCGGTTAGCATTGATTAGAATGTGGTGTAGAGAAGCGCTACGGAGTGGTCTCTTCTCCATCCAACTAACTAACGTTACCGTTCTAAATAATGAAAAAATGAAGCGTCTTTAACAACTCGCCTCATTGAACTCGTTACTAGGTTCATTTAATCCATTTTAGGCGCCGGTGACCTCAACATTCGATCTCGCGAACCTCGCACACTCAATCTTCGTGACAGAAAGCTGAAGGCTGCTCACACGATGATGCTTCTATCAGGCAGAAAAAACCACGGAGACAAAGTTTCCAGTATCGGGATGAAAACTGACTAGCATCAGCTGATGCGAGAGGTGTATGTCAGATTTTTCGGACTTGCTTTGGTTGAACGCTGTTTAATGATGCCTTGAATGTATGGCAGGCTCTTGTTTTTTTTCAGTTACAATTTTCACATGATTATTACTTGTTATTTTACCCTGTGCTGTGCTGCTTGTGCTTTTCCGAAGCCATGTGATGATATAAATATATACTAACAAGAGTCAGTTGGGAGTGGATGCAAAATATTCTTTCGAGTTCAAAATGATATACACTAAACAAGAGTCATTTGGGAGTGGGATGGCAAAATATTGTTTCGACGCCTCGAAAACGTTTTTTAATCTTCAAGGCATAGTTCGTGTAGGGGTAGGCGGGCCATACGGGGAAGGGCAGGACCAGATCGCTTGAGGGAGGGTGCCTAGCAACGAGATGTTGAAAAGAAAGAAATTATTATTGCCAAAAGAGTTTCTCAGAAGCGTTCTTCACTGGTGGGTTATTGGAAAGTGGGCACAGTGCTCAAATAAGCACTGGGCACTGTTTTTTGGGTGCGCGCAAGCTTTTTTGGCGCGGTATTCTCTATTACCCCCCCCCGCAGCATGGCACTGTTTTTTGCCGGCATAGCTGTTTTTTGGGCGGCGGTATTCTCTATTCACCCCCGCCCCCGCCCAGGAGGAATCGCCTTCCCCAACGTCCTTGACGCTTATCGACACATGTTCATGTTCCCTACCCCTGCTTGATGGCCAGTTACAGCTTCATCCATTTGGCAGGATAGGTAACATGAAAACGGGCGATACGCTATGAGGTAGTTTAGAGATCGATTTTGTTATAAAGTCAGGCTGAATAATTATTTTTACTGTTCATTTGGGCCCTGATTCCGCATGTTCCAAGAAATAAGAACATGAAGCTTACTGAAAGCCATGCTGCCAGAGCTACTCAGTTGTTTAGTAAGGCTGCGTTCATACTTTTTGTCGGCGTTTTGAGCGTTCCAAATCTTTGAAGCGTTCTAAGCGAAAAGGCATCTATAGGTGTCAATCTAGTGTTTCGAGCGTTTTGAGCGAAATGCTTGAAACATTCAGGGCACTGGATCGATATCTATACTTTCCTTTTCACCAAAATGCTCAAAACGCTAGACCGATACCTATATTTTCCTTTTCGCCCAAAGCGAACGCCAGGAAGGACGGCGATAAGTACGAACGCAGCCTCAAGCTTTTTAGGATGCTCTCCTGCGATATTTCTAAAACTCCTTTTAACCGGTGGCCAACTTTCTGTTTTCTCTGCGCGCCGTCATGTGCTTTCATGACGTTCTTCTAACCGCTGCTGACCTTTTATTTTCCGGAGGAGTAGCTTTGTCACTATTTGGAGGGGGGGGGGGGGGAATGTGGAGGTGTCCTTGTCAGTTAGTTTGAAATACTTTGCATATTATGTCACCGTCTGTGGAAAGAGTATTTCAAGCCTGACAAAGTGCTGCAAAGTAAAATATTGGGCCGGGAAGGGTTCTGAGAGGCTTCCATGGGTTTTTTGCTTTGAGCTCTGAAATGAAGTTTCAAATCTCTCTTTTTACCTGACATTGCCTTTTTCCTTAATCCAGTTGATTCATTGACCGTACTTTGTGGGGTATAAGGCGCTACAGAAACGCCGCGAATTTGGCGCTACAGACGCCGGCGAATTTTTTTTCAGGGCTTTTTCTTTTGCCAGATTCCCATTTGCTCTTATCGAATGATACATTTTGAACAATAAATGTTTCAAAAATAACTGGAAGACTAGGATATGCGAAAATTGACGAAAAAGGAAGCTGTTTTTATGTTTGCGAAAATTTCGTGATCATGCACCCCCCTTCCCCCCCACTTACCCAGGAATTGAGATAATTCATCTTTGGCAAAAGGGTCACAACATCAAAAATCAGCGGTTTCACATGAGTGTCACAAATTATCTGATTTAGTAAGTAGTACAATGTTATTTTGACAAAGTGTTAAGGCATCAAAAAAATCGATGAGTCTATAGCAATGTGCGATAGATTCACCGATTTGTGATGCCTTGACGCTTTCGTTAGAATTACTGAGACTGCCAGTGTCTGACCGTAATGAACTGGTTCCAATTTTTGAGCTATTTTTTCAACAAAAACGTCAAGGCATCGAGAATCAAGTCTTGTGGTTAGACGAATTCGTCGATTTTTGATGCCTCAGCACCTCTGCTGAAAATTAACCACCCATACTAAATTATAATTTGTTTATCATTGTCAGAGGGATTTGCTGATATATACGAGAGCTATAGATGAGCAAATATATAAACGCTTAAACAGATGACTGAGGCGCAGTTCGGCTTGATGGGGGCACCGACCGGTCAGCAGCTGCATGTTCGCTTATGTAGACGGGTGTAAACTCTGGTGACCTAAAAAGCTCACTGGCTCCATTCTGCAACTCCACTGGAGTTCAAAGATTTCATCACCAAAGTGACTGACTTTTAGCTAACATGATCTGGAGAAAAGGAACCGCGAAAGTGCAGAATGTCCCTCCCATGCCGAACAGCGCCGATAATTGGTTTCGCGGAGTCTTTCCTAGAGATAGACTATATTTGATCAGCTATGAGACGCTAATATTCATTGTTTTGGCCTTTGTATTATCGTAGCATATTATCAAATTTTTGACGCTTAAAACCTTGCGGGAGGCGAGGGGGGGTGTAGAATATTCGAGAGACTCCGTGGAAAACTTGAATAACCGCAAAGGAAATTAAGACTTTCGCCTGGGAATTGAACGGAAGCTTCGGATGACGTAAACTCACTCTTTCGAGGGAAGCTCTTCAAATGCTCCCCCTCCCCTCCAAAGTCATCAGCGTGTAGTTTCTCGTTTTAGAGACATATGATTCCTTGTTTCAAAAAGATGTCTGGAGTAGAAATGTTTGGTTCTGTAGCAGCTCATCTGTCATTGACAAGAGTACCAATGCATCGAAAATCAGCGACAATTCAAAGAACTTTTGCAATCTTCTGCTCCAATTTGAGTCTATTGAATAGAATTCCTGGCAGTTTTTGCATATTCGTTCATGTGAAGGGAAGGGATTCGTCAGAAGAAATGATTATTTGTTCTTTTTTCGGTCGGTTATTGGGAAAGGCTTAAGCTGATTTCATTGGCATTTTTTGATTCATGCGAGAGGGCGAAATGAAGCGGTATGCCAGAAATGTAAAGTGGTCGCTTCTGGAGGAATGAACTGTGGCGGGAAAGGCCTATGTGAAGTGGTCGTGGCTCCTCAAGGGCGCGTCATCTTTGTCTGATCGATCTTTGACAGATGTAACAGATTTATCTGATCATTAACTGCCCCTTCTTTTATTTAGAAATTAAACGGATTTATTGGTCTGACTTCCTTTCCATAAATAGGGCAGGCTTGTGCTTAATTTGACTGCATTTAGGATTTTGGGAGAATTAAAGTAGCAAGTTCCATAGTAGTTATACATTAAGGCCAGTGGGGCAGCGTCCGCGATCAACCAAAGTGAAAAAACCCTCCAATGAAAACGAACGCGGAGTTCGCAACCATAGCGGATATCCCACTCTTGCGGCTCGAAATGTATTGATTGACGAGGGCGGAGTCAACAAGGCTGAGCTGACGCCTCCTTCCCTGTTAATCCCGCCCCGACTGGTTAACAGTTATCAGTGCTTGCTGGCATTGATAAACGCTAAGTTTCTGGAGTTCCGAGCCGGCGACGTGTATTGGAGAACTCACCAAAGGTCTGCGAAACTCGTCCACATGCCTTAAATTTCGTAGGGTCTTATTTCACGCTCTTCCACACCTTTTTCCTACTTTTTTTGATTAGTGCTTCATTGGCCACCTGTTCTAACAAATTTGACCCCTGAGACCTGCCAAAGTCCATCGCGGGCGCTGTCTTTAAGGCCATAAATCTCGCAGGATCAATCATTATACCTGAAGAAGTTTAATGTTTCGTTAGATTATTGGTTCAATCCATCAATCTGTTTACTTTCTCTTCCACAGGAGGCACTGTATTTTTGGAAGGGGCACGCTACAAAACTAGAGCAACTATTGTGGCTTTCACAAAACAAGCATACCTTTCTTCT
>MU965334.1:1641-12062 GCA_036418165.1 Cooperia oncophora
AAGAACCAACTCGCCCACCTCCTGACTATAGCGCGCAGGAGAAGAAAAAACTCGTACCACAGGCCAAAGGTGAAACTCCTTCGAAGAAAGAAATGAAGCGGACACGTGAAGATGATGGGAAGACTTTTCTGAAGTGGGCATTTCTTTTATTTATTTGTTTATTTGTATATTAGGTTGCTTATTTACTTTGAGCATTGCTTATTCCTGCCACTTATACTCAGAAAAAAAATTCTTTCGAAACCTTGTGGGTGTAGTCCATGCTGCTCGTATGGGCGGAGTCAGGTCTACCAGTGTGCCCTTTTTGTGCCGGTCTCTACAATATACGATGGCAGGGAGCACCGATGAGAAACGCACAAGGTTGGACCTAACTCCACCATCCGGTCACCGTTGACTTCGCTTCCAAATCAGGACATTCTACGGTTCTTAGTGAGGTAGGGGGGTTCAGGTCGTGCAGAATCCAAATCGCTACATTTTTTCTGATCCGGCAGTTCTGCTCACCGACTAACCTTGGCCTTTTTGTTTTTCTACGCCTACATTACTACAGTCGGACTCTCTTTCAGAGCACAGCGCTAGATCTTGCTGTAATATTTCCCCCCGTTCTTTTTAAGTTTTCCGGCAGAGTTTTTGAAAAGGGCAGGACAAGGTTGTAAAAGTACAAACGAGAGGACTTCTGCCATAGCTCTACTGCCCCTCTATCACTTGTGAAAAATGATCTAATCTGTTTTTTCGACCATAATCCCTCATCCATTTTTTCGTCCATTAGTAGGCAAGCGTTGTCATAAAATAATTGCAAAATGAATGATAATATTTTTGCTACAATAAGTATCGAGAGGAAATCTGGGACGCCTCGAATATAATTTCTGATTCGATATTCCTTTGATCCTAGAAACCTGCTAGGCTCTCATATGTCACTCTGCTGGAAACTTCGAGAACATTCTACAGTAAGCAGAGGCTGAAATATCCTAAAAAGCTGACACTACTTTTTAAAACAATTCACTGGTGGTGTTGAAGGGCTGCTCCGATCCGATGGACAAGCAATAATCTTGGTTTTAGCTGACTATTTTGAGTGTCTGACCCCCCCCCTCCCACAAGGTACAGCGCCAATTGAGTAAAATTTCAGATGCACACAACGCCCCTCAATTTTTTTTCTTTCTATATGCCTCTCCCCCAACTTAGCAACGGATATTTTCTCGAATTTCACCATTGAGGGGGGAGAAGGTATGAGGAGCATCGGGATTGGTGACACGCTGGGTTACGTCTACAACCATAGGTGTGAACTTATACCTTACACAGTTTTCCAACCCGGTTGCTCCGTTAAATATTCTTCCGTTCCACAAACGATATGAGGCGTCGAGCAAAGAAGGGGGTGGAGAGGGCGACTTCTTCAAAGAACTGCTGACGATATAGCGCATGAAAGAAATAATGCATTACAGTAGTTTGGATGCCCGCCCAACTGAGGCAAAAGGAGTAGCGCACGTTGAAGACGGGAGAAAATCTCAGAAGGAACATTTGGAAAATTTCTCTTGCACGGCGGCGAACACTGTTTATCGTAACTCCCTTCCCTTAGTTCCAGATTACAGTCCGTCTTCGCTTTTTTTTTGTTGATGCTCTGCCCTGAGGGTGCGCGGCGGGGGCTGGCGGCCCCCCCTTCTCGATTATTGACTAGCAATTATAGTGGTTTTAAGAAATTGTAATAAGTATTATGAATATAATAGTAATCTAACAAAGCATCAATACATGCATAATACTAATGCCCATAAATAGCTGGCCAAGACATAGTGCAAGCCGCCACAAACTTCATAGTGTGATGCTGACATGAGAGGTTCAGGTACCATTACGGATGATTCGCGGTGAACATCGTGACATCCAAGAGGAAATCGCCAATCGTATTCTGTCCGACATCTCCGAAGAAGGATCCGTCTCAGGCAGCATTGGAAGCCTGGACGACCTTGAAGCAGTGTTTGCTACCACGAAAAAGGTTTGTTCTGTGCGAATTCTGACCAGATGAAGTCTGCACCTCTCAGCGCTACGCCAAGAGTTTTACGTGTTAGTTGCTTTCAAGTAAAATGTTTTCGGGGAAAAGCTAGAGAGTTTCGAAGTTCTCAAGTTCTCCATGGTGGGAACAAGGAAGCTGGGAGTACATAAGGAAGATGTTAGGTAGGAGGGGTCACGAGGAAGGGATGAGGGATCTGACAGTGGAGGGAATTCTGAGGAGGGGTCGTATTTCGCAAAAATTCTCGAGCGACAGGGCGTGCCAAGTTACCTGCTTCACACAGGTCGCTAGAAGGAAGAGATGATTACGAGAACACTGAGTCATGGGCAAGAATCTTGACTCTAGGCGGTAATCGAACCCGCACCCTGCGGGGGGGGGGTCGTATTTGGTCGTTGGGAGAGGGGGGAGGGTCGTATGTGCCTTTAAGAAAAATTTGTCGCGTTGGTCCGGTTGTTGACTTTTTGCGTGATTTTTCCTGCGCCTTCCGGGCGAGTACGCTAACCATTCCATTCAGAAGGGAAGATTACCAAAGATCAGGACACCAAATTCCTCTAGTGGATTTTCCTCTCATTACAATGGAAAAATGGCAACTCGTAAAAATTTTATGATTATTGTATCCTCATGACTTCCAACATCATCTGTCCCACATATGCTCTGATCCTATTACATCAACCCCTTCGAGCCTTCACCAGCATCGTTGCGGCGCATTCATTACTTAGCTTAGGATTTTATGTCTCTACACTCTCTTTACTTTTTTTCTTTCAGATAACTAACTGGCTGGGCAGATGATTGGTTAGTTAACATTCAAATAGTTGAGGGAAACAGCTCATCAATGATGGACAAAGAAGCTTGCTGTCGGCTTGGGTTTGTTGCTGTTCAGGCTAGGGGGTTGAAAGTGATAGTAGAGGGGTGCGACCTGGGAGACGGGCAGGAGAATCGTAAATTGCCGCTTTCTCGCGCGCGGCAATGGGCGCAACCTTTCCTTAATTTTAATTTCGATTGGAACATCGGATTTCAGTAGTCAAGGAGGACACGGTAGACACCACATTCTTGGTCATACATTGCCTATTTTCGGCCAGTACCACCTGAAATCGTCGTCATTAGCAGTCGCGACGTCGCACGCGGCGCCCATGGCGCGGCGAATTACGGTTCTCTTGCCTGTGTGACCCGTGTGACCTAACCATCAAGGACCAGAAGAAGGGAAGACCGAACATGGATACATCAAGGAAGGACTTCGTCCACGAGGAGCTTAAAGGCACGTCCAGTCGTTGAAGAAAGTTTTTGCAAAATACGATATTTCTTCCCACCCAAAAAATTTCACCCTTCTGGTACCCCTTTCCTCTTCGCCATCGTACCTACCATCCTCTCAAATATTCCGAACTTCATACCACTTTCCCGCGCTATTATCCGAGAAATGCGCTACTTTTCCCAAGAAACTGAACGCTGAACAGAGAGAGGGGGATGTATTGCCTTCTCTAGTCAATTACTGATATTGGCCATCAGGAACAGCAGTTACATAGTACTTTTACGACGGTGTCAAACCAGGGAAGGGGTGGGGAGAGGTGGAAACGCCGCGAGTGGTTCCGTTCCTTCGCTTTTAAAACCGCCCCTATTGAGCCCCGCCGCGGCATTGAAAAAAGCTGCGCTCGCAAACGAGCAGGTAACGATTCAAACAACTAGAAATGTCTCCTTGAACAAATACGACCCCATCTTTCCATATCACGAATACCCATATACGTAGAGTTTTTATCATCGTTAAGAGTGAGCCTGCGTCAAGAATTCTTGAATTCTTCACGTGATTAGGGATTGGTCAAGCTCCTCGCGAACCTCCGCAGACGCAGCACGTTTCACTTCTCGAATCGACGACGCACGTGCGGAATCAGACGCCTCACACGACTGCGCATTCGCCGGATTAATACATCAAAGAAGACGGACGGCATTAAGGAACGCGGACTCTATGGCTGATTTGCCTGAGAAGGACCTCGAGGTCTGTGGAGAATCACTTCAATTTTTTCTGTATTTTATCTTTCCGGTATAACTGTATTGCGTATCAAAGTAATATCTGCGATATGAGGTGCTTGAAAAGTAGCTGGAGACTCCCAACCATTGTGTGTTGCTCGTTCATGCACCTCTCATTCCAATAGAGTAAGTAAGAGCGTTGAGCGAGAGAGGCGGGCACTCACAATGTCGCACCTACATCTTCACCCATGCATTATTGCGGAATGTGTCACTAACGTCTAAAGTGTAAGCCACAGGTAACCGTAAGAGCAACCGATTTGCTGCATCCTCTCCGAACTTTTGGCAATCGTCATGTGAATGCAAACTATTTTATGGAAAAACAAAGAAACTCATCTATCGAGGATTAGGGAGGATATTTCGCTCTAATTTTATTCAGGATTGCTACGATCTGGCCATTGCCTATAACTTGATTCTTTAAGCTCTGCTTAATCGCAGGTCTCTTCACGATAAAGCAGAAATAATATCCGCAAATTATCGCCTTGCGCCGTCGACTTCACGACAAACACAGCGCGCGGTTGCGATGGACGGTTGTCTTTTCCTCGTTAAATACATACTGTCCTCGTCTTCACTATTGTGCGGTAATTTTTACGACATGCTAATAATGAGCGTCCGAGACTTCTCAGCGGCCGAGCAGTTAGCTAGTACTTACGATGGATTGCAGTGAATGAAAGCCGCTTCGCGACGCACGTCTAGAGCTAATTGTCGATTAAGCTCTGCAGTACAGAGTGATGCGTTGGTTTTCAATTGTATGAATGGATCGAGTACATACGAATAAATAAATGATTAATAGAGTAATAAAATATTGGGGAGGTTTTATGAATAATTAGTAAACAAATTCGAGTGAAATAAACGCCAAAAAAAACACTTTGCGGTGAGACTGTTTTCCAAGCATAACTTGCCGTACATCTGGCGAAACCTGGATGGCTTTAAATTCTATTTCTGAGACTGGAATTGCAGTCATTTGGTTAAAATTGCAGCGCTGTTCGGTTGAGAGAAGATTCAGCAACATTGATAGTTCCTTTTGCCTATTTCATAGTCCTGATTTAACAATATATACATTGGTGAAGTCCTCATGTAAATCTCGTGTAACATTCCTGTCAAGCCGTAATGTGTAAATATGTTAATGAGCCACTTTTGCATTACAGGAATGAACATTGTTTGCAGACAGGACCTGTACACTCGAATGTTCGTGCCCTCCAAGACCTAACATGGTGCCGAACTACGTATCACAGTTTGGTTCAATTTATACTTTTTCATTTAACGCGAACGACGCATCCATCATCGCTGTGGTCCGTCGCTGCATTACGCGGAAAGCTAGTAGCAGAATTGTCTATCGATTTTGTTCGTAAAGTTCAACCACTTCAGGAGGTTTCTTATATTACCCGAGGGCTCCTTCTGTCACTCCGCGTCAGTTGTGGACACTTTTCTTTTTCGGTCGAGCAATTTTCTAGCGCTCTCCGGGCTCAAGGCGTCTTCGACTGTCAGAATTATGATCCTCTTATCTGTTTACCATAAGTATCACTACGTCACTTCATGTTATCACAAGGATTATCGGGCAAGGAGTCCCTAGATGCACTGCATGATCCTACGAAAACAAATTAAACGGCTCCGACTAACTGCTTTGCTCGTCTCTGACTGCTCTTATTATATATCTCGCACGCTGCGGCTGGTGAACGCGCCGCGTGCCACTCGCACTACGCACACGAGGTTCCCTCCTACCACGTATCGTCTCGAGTTATCGATCTTGACCTCACGAGTACACCTCTATCCAAGCTTGATTGACTCGAATTTATCAATTTTCCCTTCATGCCCTCATCTACCAGATATCTCGATCGCCTCAGATCCTTTATCCAGCGACCGCCTTTGATCACCCCTTACGACCGCCATAGTGATCTGTTACAAAGCCCACTATCAAGCGCACTTCCTGCTTCCTTTCATTTCTCTTGCTACCCAGATCCGCATTACCAGTTACCTTCACCTGACATCGCATGACCTCATCCAAGTACTCAGCACCTCAATACATATCAAAAGCACTCTGTCCCCTGGTACCATCTGACGATTATAACTATACGTATCCCCACGCCCCGCCACCTCACTACACCTCCAGTCCGCATAACGGTAGCAGCCCGCGTCTCCACCCATGCAGTTGTCGCGGAACGTCATTTAGAGGTCATTAATGCGTAAGCACAAGGTGACCATAAGGACCAAACGACTGCTGCCACCTTCCCGAACGTTATTAAAAATTCAGTCAAATGTGGACTGAACTCATTTTTGAAAGCAAAATTCATCTAGTCGGGTCCAGTAGAGGATTTTTCGCTCTATTTTCCTCAGAAATTCCGGAATGTAACGTTTGGCCACGGGCCTATGTCATCAGATAGATGTTACTTGATTCCAATAACTGCTATTGAACGCAGTCTCTTCTGACGTAAAGCAAAGAAATATCGCAAAATTAGTTGCCTTGGCGACGACTTTCATGACAACATAGCGCGCGGTTGCGTGGCGACCAGCTGCTTTCCTCGTTATCGCGATATGTCCTGTCCCATGTTGTGCTATTTTCTGACGAATATGCACATAGATGAGCGTAGAATCTCCAGCGTGAGAGTTGCTTTGTGGCACGAATGGATGCACTCAAAAGACCGAAAGACCGCTTCGCGACCGCACGCTCAGTAGTTGTCGATTAAGCTCTCATACAGGTGCATGGTTGTTTTCATGATGAATGGACCAGTAGATACGAATAAATAATGCATGAATGAGTAATAAATATAAGGAGGGTTTTATGAATAATTAATAAACAAAATTCGAATAAAATATAACAGCAAAAAAACCACTTGTGACTGTTTTAAGCAAACTAACAACAACTAACTTGCGTACATGACGAACTGGATGACTTTAAATTCTATTTCTGAGCTGAATTGCAGTCGATTTGGTAAAATTTGGGGCTGTTCGGCTTGGAGAGGGGCATCCAGTACATTGATAGTTTCCTTTTGCTATTTCATGTTAATTAACAAGTATACATTGGTGAAACCTGTAAACTCCCGTGTAGCTCCTGCGTAATGGTGTAAGGAGCTACTTTTGTTACAAGAATCAACAGGTTTGCAGAAGATAGCCTGTACAAGCTGCACTAGTTGCTCAGTGCCCCTCCAAGCCTAACAGCGTCCGAACTCGTCTCCAGTTTGGTCAAATTTATCTTTTCAATTTTTAATGTCGATGCCGCTCCTCTCAGTGCTAACGGTCCGTCGCTGCACTTACCGGAAAGCTACTAGCCGAATTTTATCGATTTGTTCGTAAAGTTCAACCACTTCAGGAGGTTTCTTATATTACCCGAGGGCTCCTTCTGTCACTCCGCGTCAGTTGTGGACACTTTTCTTTTTCGGTCGAGCAATTTTCTAGCGCTCTCCGGGCTCAAAGCACCTTCGACTGCCAAAATTACTAATCCTTATCCTGTATTACCTATAAGTATCACCTCTCACTTCATGTTATCACAAAGGATTCATCGGCAGAGGATGTCCTACAGATGTACTGCTGATCCTACGAAAACAATTAAACGGTGATAACTGTTTGCTCGGCTCTGCTGCTCTTTTATTTATTCGCACACGCTGCTGACGCGTGTGCCACTTCACTCAACGGTTCCCTCCTCCACAGTTCTTCAAGGTTATCGATCTGACCTCCACGATCAATTTTCAAGCTTTAATTGATCGTTTTATCATTCTCTTTCCTGCATCATTACAGTACCTCGATCCCTATAGGAACCTCGTTGTCACCCTGACCTTCCATAGTGCCTTATAAACGATTAAGGCCTTCCTGATTCCTTTTTCTTATGCTACCATATCGTTTACAGTTTACTTACTGCTCAGCTGACCCTCTCAAGTATAGCACTCATACATTTCAAAGCATCTGTGCTGTAACTCTGGGTATCTTCGTTCGCGTTCAGGGCCTGAATAACTCGTCCAGCATATTTATTCAGAAACCACATAACTCGTCCAGTTAGAACCATGACCTTGCCAACAACACGAACTCCTAAAAATGGTCCACGAGAACCGAAAACTAAGATCTCATGTCTTGATGCGAATATTCAAAAGAAACTACTGAAAGCTGAAAAGGTGAGTTCAGCTGGAATACTTCTGAAAGCTGTGCAATGCGTCAGAATGGCTCCCATCTGGGAGTTGTTTCGCACTATTACCTATCCTCTCAATTGTCATTCTCTTGAACAGCAGCATCTTTGATCCTTGGGAGGGGCATCTTGCACTTTCCCTGGTTTCTTCTGCTAGTTCCTGTTAATTTAGACGTCTTTCCTTGATGAGACCTGTAGCCTACTGTCATGTAAGGACGAAGCTCCTGCTATTGCATAGCTTCACGGGGATTTACAAGTCACCTTAAAAAGCATCGGCAGAAATCACCAATATGCCCACCAGGCCAAACTGCACCTTTTTCACTTCTTTTTTCATACAGCTGAGTGGTGCGAGGCCTTGCGTGAAGTTGAGACTAATAGCTCTCAGTATAGACGAGTTATTTTCCTAATATTTCTTTAGCTTTTTGAAGTTGATAAAGCGAAGTGATTCGTCTGATTGTGGGCTGAAAAACTTTTACATTTTCTCTGTACTGGATCTCCTGAAGTGGGCGTCCCTATAATTATCCAAAGCCGCATTCCGCAATCTCATAAGGGGCGGGAACAGAGAACCAAGCAGCGGAATGGGACTTTTGGTAAGATAGAGCTCACGTGAGGAATATGAGCCCACCAGATATTCTCACCCACAATTTCAGCGCGGTGTACTTCACAATGCCACCCTGCTGGTAAAAAGGAAAAAAAAAACTGAGCGCTATTCCGCTAAGAGGGGCATCAAGTGGAACTCATCTGAGCTTGTACAGGCCTTCTGGGAAAACCTGTGCAATTCTTCGTGACCTAAAGTGGCCCACTAGAACAGTTTGCAGCCTCTTCAAAGTTCTTTACAAGCTCTGACCAGAGAGGCGGCCTTCAGTAAGTATGACCACCAAGGTATCGAATTAGTGAAGAGTACCACAATGTCCCTTTCAGCCGATAACGCTGCAAAGAGTTCTTCTGTGATATTCAGGAGAACGCAACAGAACTGGACTATGACAAATGGCTATAGAAAATTTATGAATAATAATACTAAAGTAAACGAAATAAATAATAATGAATGCCTTAAGTAATAACTATGGACAAGTAAACAAATGTTATGTTGGTGATTTTATGGAAATAGGGGCAACCAATTGTAAGTCAAAAAAATTCGACTTTTGCCCATCATTTTCGTTATCGCTCTTACAACCCTCCTTTCCAGGTTCTTGAACGTGCCGAAAATGATCCGACAATTCCCGTTGGTGCACCGCTATTCCTCGAAGATCTTCATTCAAATTTGATGATTATTGAATCGAAGTAAGTAACGGCAATTATTCAACAAATGCTGAGTTTTTATCGCTTCAATTTTCTGCGCCCAGCCTAGTACCGGCTTGATTCTCGCGCAGCTGGGAGGTGTAAGCCATACATTCGACTTTGAGTAGCAGAGGATATTTGGAAGAATGGACATTATTGGAGACGATACATTTCCTATCGTGGTACCGTACAAGGGTCCATAAGTGTGGTAAAATTTCATCTGCACTGTATTATCCTCCCATTTCCACCTTTCCTTTTCTGAATACGTTACTAGAAGCAAGCAACTGTCAGAAAGCTTACAAAGGCACTCTCCTGTTCGATGGTACCACGATTAGCGCTGTCTCATTGTAGGCTTGGGGAGGGGGACTGACGGTGTCACTCCTCCCCCCCCCTCCCGAATTTCGTCTCCCGACACAGTTCCCCTGCTCCAACTATATATGTCCCCCCTCTGATGGGATTCTCCCAACAATGCTGTACCCCGACTTCAGTTTTCAGCCCTGTTCGCGGTAGGCAGTAAACTTTGAATCAGAAAAAGAAAGCCTTCCTATCACGAAGTTTAGCTGATCGTCAACCATTCTCCTTTCAGGCCCAGAACACCATCCCCAGCCGGGTTATCACCACGCCGTTCAAAACCAGGCACAAAGAGTCCAGTGCTTCTCTCACCTGGCCGAGAGCATTCTATGGAGGTGAGTGATCTTCAGAGATTTTCTTCTGAAATTGAAATTTCTCTCAGTTCCACCTGAGTTCCCGCTTTGTTCCCACGCTATGCTTCTTGCTGAATTCATCTTTAACCTCGCTCCTAGGCAATGCTGACAGCAGCACTGCATTAATCCTGCCTTAGATTTCAGTTCTGGCTTATTGTGTGGCTCAGTTTGGGGATCAGTCAGGCAGAAGGTTGAATCCCAGTAAGGTAGTCCTGCTGTGCGGTAAAGGTGCACAACGCGCGGCGTACATCCGTCGCTCATGACGCAACTCACTTATCGCGCACGTTAGAGCTGCACTGCAATTTCGGGCACTATA
>MU965360.1:0-10914 GCA_036418165.1 Cooperia oncophora
CTTGGCAAACAGTAAGATGCTGTGTGAAGAAATATCTCCACTACACTTGACATATATGGAAACGTTTCTTCTGACTTGGGAAAGAACACCACATGGCTGTTCGTCGTCAACGGATAGGGAGGAGCATTTTCCGTCATTCTTCGCTAAAAAGGGGGGTTGTAAGGGTCTGCAGGTTGATGGGAAGAAAATTCATACCATTCTCGCAGCAGAAGTGACAGCGGGTCGATCACCCTTCTTCCGAGCATTTCTTCGTGGCACTAATTTCACACTAATTTCAAGTGTTTCTCCATTTCACCTCGAGGACTTCCACCGACTTTTACTCATGACTGAGCGAGCAGCTGTGAAGAAATTGTTCAGCCACCACCCAATACCATCTTGAAAATACAGTGCACTAACCTACAGTGCGGTGCCCGTTTGTATGGGATACCACAGCAACTTGGCAAACAGTAAGATGCTGTGTGAAGAAATATCTCCACTACACTTGACATATATGGAAACGTTTCTTCTGACTTGGGAAGGAACACCACATGGCTGGGTACGTCGTCAACGGATAGGGAGGAGCATTTTCCGTCATTCTTCGCTAAAAAGGGGGGTTGTAAGGGTCTGCAGGTTGATGGGAAGAAAATTCATACCATTCTCGCAGCAGAAGTGACAGCGGGTCGATCACCCTTCTTCCGAGAGCATTTCTTTTCGTGGCACTAATTTCACGCTAATTTCAAATGTTTCTCTATTTCACCTCGAGGACTTCCACCAACTTTTACTCATGACTGAGCGAGCAGCTGTGAAGAAATTGTTCAGCCAAAATAACCATCTTGAAAATACAGTGCACTAACCTACAGTGCGGTGCCCGTTTGTATGGGATACCCACAGCAACTTGGCAAACAGTAAGATGCTGTGTGAAGAAATATCTCCACTACACTTGACATATATGGAAACGTTTCTTCTGACTTGGGAAGGAACACCACATGGCTGGGTACGTCGTCAACGGATAGGGAGGAGCATTTTCCGTCATTCTTCGCTAAAAAGGGGGGTTGTAAGGGTCTGCAGGTTGATGGGAAGAAAATTCATACCATTCTCGCAGCAGAAGTGACAGCGGGTCGATCACCCTTCTTCCGAGCATTTCTTCGTGGCACTAATTTCACACTAATTTCAAGTGTTTCGCCATTTCACCTCGAGGACTTCCACCGACTTTTACTCATGACTGAGCGAGCAGCTGTGAAGAAATTGTTCAGCCAAAATAACCATCTTGAAAATACAGTGCACTAACCTACAGTGCGGTGCCCGTTTGTATGGGATACCCACAGCAACTTGGCAAACAGTAAGATGCTGTGTGAAGAAATATCTCCACTACACTTGACATATATGGAAACGTTTCTTCTGACTTGGGAAAGGAACACCACATGGCTGGGTACGTCGTCAACGGATAGGGAGGAGCATTTTCCGTCATTCTTCGCTAAAAAGGGGGTTGTAAGGGTCTGCAGGTTGATGGGAAGAAAATTCATACCATTCTCGCAGCAGAAGTGACAGCGGGTCGATCACCCTTCTTCCGAGCATTTCTTCGTGGCACTAATTTCACGCTAATTTCAAATGTTTCTCTATTTCACCTCGAGGACTTCCACCAACTTTTACTCATGACTGAGCGAGCAGCTGTGAAGAAATTGTTCAGCCAAAATAACCATCTTGAAAATACAGTGCACTAACCTACAGTGCGGTGCCCGTTTGTATGGGATACCCACAGCAACTTGGCAAACAGTAAGATGCTGTGTGAAGAAATATCTCCACTACACTTGACATATATGGAAACGTTTCTTCTGACTTGGGAAGGAACACCACATGGCTGGGTACGTCGTCAACGGATAGGGAGGAGCATTTTCCGTCATTCTTCGCTAAAAAGGGGGTTGTGAAGGGTCTGCAGGTTGATGGGAAGAAAATTCATACCATTCTCGCAGCAGAAGTGACAGCGGGTCGATCACCCTTCTTCCGAGCATTTCTTCGTGGCACTAATTTCACACTAATTTCAAATGTTTCTCTATTTCACCTCGAGGACTTCCACCAACTTTTACTCATGACTGAGCGAGCAGCTGTGAAGAAATTGTTCAGCCAAAATAACCATCTTGAAAATACAGTGCACTAACCTACAGTGCGGTGCCCGTTTGTATGGGATACCCACAGCAACTTGGCAAACAGTAAGATGCTGTGTGAAGAAATATCTCCACTACACTTGACATATATGGAAACGTTTCTTCTGACTTGGGAAAGAACACCACATGGCTGGGTACGTCGTCAACGGATAGGGAGGAGCATTTTCCGTCATTCTTCGCTAAAAAGGGGGTTGTAAGGGTCTGCAGGTTGATGGGAAGAAAATTCATACCATTCTCGCAGCAGAAGTGACAGCGGGTCGATCACCCTTCTTCCGAGCATTTCTTCGTGGCACTAATTTCACGCTAATTTCAAATGTTTCTCTATTTCACCTCGAGGACTTCCACCAACTTTTACTCATGACTGAGCGAGCAGCTGTGAAGAAATGGTTCAGCCAAAATAACCATCTTGAAAATACAGTGCATTAACCTACAGTGCGGTGCGTTCTGTAGCGATACCCACAGCAACCTCTGGCAAACAGTAAGATGCTGTGTGAGAAAATCGGGCCCACTACACTGATATATGGAAACGTTTCTTCTGACTTGGGAAAGAACACCACATGGCTGTTCGTCGTCAACGGATAGGGAGGAGCATTTTCCGTCATTCTTCGCTAAAAAGGGGGGTTGTAAGGGTCTGCAGGTTGATGGGAAGAAAATTCATACCATTCTCGCAGCAGAAGTGACAGCGGGTCGATCACCCTTCTTCCGAGCATTTCTTCGTGGCACTAATTTCACGCTAATTTCAAATGTTTCTCTATTTCACCTCGAGGACTTCCACCAACTTTTACTCATGACTGAGCGAGCAGCTGTGAAGAAATGGTTCAGCCAAAATAACCATCTTGAAAATACAGTGCATTAACCTACAGTGCGGTGCCCGTTTGTATGGGATACCCACAGCAACTTGGCAAACAGTAAGATGCTGTGTGAAGAAATATCTCCACTACACTTGACATATATGGAAACGTTTCTTCTGACTTGGGAAAGGAACACCACATGGCTGGGTACGTCGTCAACGGATAGGGAGGAGCATTTTCCGTCATTCTTCTCGCGCGCTTAAAAAGGGGGGCTGTAAGGGTTCTGAGGTTCGATGGGAAGAAAAACTTCATACCATTTGGTCGCCAGGCCAGAAGTGACAGCGGGTCGATCACCCTTCTTCCGAGCATTTCTTCGTGGCACTAATTTCACGCTAATTTCAAATGTTTCTCTATTTCACCTCGAGGACTTCCACCAACTTTTACTCATGACTGAGCGAGCAGCTGTGAAGAAATTGTTCAGCCAAAATAACCATCTTGAAAATACAGTGCACTAACCTACAGTGCGGTGCCCGTTTGTATGGGATACCCACAGCAACTTGGCAAACAGTAAGATGCTGTGTGAAGAAATATCTCCACTACACTTGACATATATGGAAACGTTTCTTCTGACTTGGGAAAGAACACCACATGGCTGTTCGTCGTCAACGGATAGGGAGGAGCATTTTCCGTCATTCTTCGCTAAAAAGGGGGGTTGTAAGGGTCTGCAGGTTGATGGGAAGAAAATTCATACCATTCTCGCAGCAGAAGTGACAGCGGGTCGATCACCCTTCTTCCGAGCATTTCTTCGTGGCACTAATTTCACGCTAATTTCAAATGTTTCTCTATTTCACCTCGAGGACTTCCACCAACTTTTACTCATGACTGAGCGAGCAGCTGTGAAGAAATTGGTTCAGCCAAAATAACCATCTTGAAAATACAGTGCACTAACCTACAGTGCGGTGCCCGTTTGTATGGGATACCCACAGCAACTTGGCAAACAGTAAGATGCTGTGTGAAGAAATATCTCCACTACACTTGACATATATGGAAACGTTTCTTCTGACTTGGGAAGGAAACACCACATGGCTGGGTACGTCGTCAACGGATAGGGAGGAGCATTTTCCGTCATTCTTCGCTAAAAAGGGGGGTTGTAAGGGTCTGCAGGTTGATGGGAAGAAAATTCATACCATTCTCGCAGCAGAAGTGACAGCGGGTCGATCACCCTTCTCGACATTCTTCGTGGCACTAATTTCACGCTAATTTCAAATGTTTCTCTATTTCACCTCGAGGACTTCCACCAACTTTTACTCATGACTGAGCGAGCAGCTGTGAAGAAATGGTTCAGCCAAAATAACCATCTTGAAAATACAGTGCACTAACCTACAGTGCGGTGCCCGTTTGTATGGGATACCCACAGCAACTTGGCAAACAGTAAGATGCTGTGTGAAGAAATATCTCCACTACACTTGACATATATGGAAACGTTTCTTCTGACTTGGGAAAGAACACCACATGGCTGTTCGTCGTCAACGGATAGGGAGGAGCATTTTCCGTCATTCTTCGCTAAAAAGGGGGGTTGTAAGGGTCTGCAGGTTGATGGGAAGAAAATTCATACCATTCTCGCAGCAGAAGTGACAGCGGGTCGATCACCCTTCTTCCGAGCATTTCTTCGTGGCACTAATTTCACGCTAATTTCAAATGTTTCTCTATTTCACCTCGAGGACTTCCACCAACTTTTACTCATGACTGAGCGAGCAGCTGTGAAGAAATTGTTCAGCCAAAATAACCATCTTGAAAATACAGTGCACTAACCTACAGTGCGGTGCCCGTTTGTATGGGATACCCACAGCAACTTGGCAAACAGTAAGATGCTGTGTGAAGAAATATCTCCACTACACTTGACATATATGGAAACGTTTCTTCTGACTTGGGAAAGGAACACCACATGGCTGGGTACGTCGTCAACGGATAGGGAGGAGCATTTTCCGTCATTCTTCGCTAAAAAGGGGGTTGTAAGGGTCTGCAGGTTGATGGGAAGAAAATTCATACCATTCTCGCAGCAGAAGTGACAGCGGGTCGATCACCCTTCTTCCGAGCATTTCTTCGTGGCACTAATTTCACGCTAATTTCAAATGTTTCTCTATTTCACCTCGAGGACTTCCACCAACTTTTACTCATGACTGAGCGAGCAGCTGTGAAGAAATTGTTCAGCCAAAATAACCATCTTGAAAATACAGTGCACTAACCTACAGTGCGGTGCCCGTTTGTATGGGATACCCACAGCAACTTGGCAAACAGTAAGATGCTGTGTGAAGAAATATCTCCACTACACTTGACATATATGGAAACGTTTCTTCTGACTTGGGAAAGAACACCACATGGCTGGGTACGTCGTCAACGGATAGGGAGGAGCATTTTCCGTCATTCTTCGCTAAAAAGGGGGGTGGGGGTGTAAGAGGTCTGCAGCAGGTTGATGGGAAGAAAATTCATACCATTCTCGCAGCAGAAGTGACAGCGGGTCGATCACCCTTCTTCCGAGCATTTCTTCGTGGCACTAATTTCACGCTAATTTCAAATGTTTCTCTATTTCACCTCGAGGACTTCCACCAACTTTTACTCATGACTGAGCGAGCAGCTGTGAAGAAATGGTTCAGCCAAAATAACCATCTTGAAAATACAGTGCATTAACCTACAGTGCGGTGCCCGTTTGTATGGGATACCCACAGCAACTTGGCAAACAGTAAGATGCTGTGTGAAGAAATATCTCCACTACACTTGACATATATGGAAACGTTTCTTCTGACTTGGGAAGGAACACCACATGGCTGGGTACGTCGTCAACGGATAGGAGAGGCATCATCCTCAACGGATTGTACCCAGTTTGCCCGATCAATCCCTCTGCCTGCCTCGTCCTACATGGCTGAATTGAGCTGAGTACGCGCAAGGTAGTGAGGATAGAAGAAGGGGTCACTCGGTACCCACTCCCATCTTCCTCACCTCGCACCATTCCGTACTCGCCACTCCCCTCCCCATCTTGCCCTTTGCACGCGCTCACCAACTGCCACACGAGCAACCCAAGCATGGCTCGGAGTGTGGTGGTCTTGAGCAACCCAAGCATGGCACGGAGTGTGGTGGTCTTCTTATATCGTGGAGAATGTTGTCATGACTAAAACAACATTTCAGTTCGTAATGGTAACATGGATTTGCCAGCGGTTTCTTACCGGTTGTTTCCTCTCCTTTGCTGCGCCGCCACGCCAGGTACAACCGTTTCTCCTAAGCGCCCGCTACCCACCCTCCGTGTACCCCCCGCGACCCCTTCACTCTGCCTCCTCCCATACATGTGCCCAGCTCCGGCTGAGCACGTGCAGGAGAGGGAGGCAGGGCGACTGGGCACCCCCACCCTGCCCCCGCACGAGCACACGTCCAGCTGCCACGGCAGCAGCTCGTGCAATGGCTCTCGACACCCCCACCCCCCCCCCCCGTTGTACACGCAATGGCCCTCTCTTAAAATATCCCAGCGGAAGGCTGTTTATCACAATCACCACACTCAATGAGATTGCTACATCCCCCTCTCCATGCGGTTACCGGTTGCCTCAGCGGTCGTTCTCCTCTCCACGGCGAACTCGCGCAACCATGAAGTATATTTGCGGCAGGACAGACATACCTACAAACATACAAGACGACACACAACAGTTACTGGTTTATAGAATGAAAGATTGGCACCGTCCATCCGCGTTGTCAGGATTAGCCCAATCTATGTCTGAGCACGGTTTGGTCTACTTAGGCTCAGGAGCAGCTGAAACCACACGTCGTATTTCTTCCCTCAGGTAAGGCCGTCGCCAGCCCGCACGCTGCGCAGCGCAAGTGACGGATACGTGGGGTTGCACGGCTTCACAATAGACATATTACCAACAAATAGCCATAAATATCTGCGACGTCAAGTGCACATGAAAATTGGTACTTCTCTCGACAGGCGAACGCAAATAATGAGAAGGTCGCGTCCACTGCCGTTGCGGCCGGCGCAGCGGTAATAACTTACGAATGTCTTGACCGTCTCTCAGATTCAAGACACATTACGCAGTTGACTAGTAAGTCGAAATTCTTCCCCACATGCATAAATCCGTTGTCTCACGTTCTGTACCTTCTGGCCACTTCAAAGTAGGTAGCAAGAATGCCAGATGCCTGTGACTGGAGTATGATAGTGCCCTGTTCAATCTGTTCCACACTGATATATACACTCATGATCCCTGCAAACGAGAAGGCGAATGAAGGGTCGTGGACTGGACACAGCCGGCGACGGTCCTTTTTTAGCAGTTTTGCGACGCCTCAATGCTGAAAAATGTCGAGCCCTGGCCACGCTCCAACCGGTCTCTTTTCGCACGCATCTCATTTGTAGGATCATGACTAAATACCCTCCTTCACCGTTCGTGCAACTGCGTGGTCTTCAGCATCGCTGAACGTTCCTGCGTCTTCGTCCAATGCTGCAGATCGAGGGGAAACGGCAAGAGAATCGTAAACTGCCGCTTCGTTGCGCGCGGCAGTGGGCGCGACCGTTACTTAATTTTCAATACCCTCAATTAGAGCACTGGAAAAGGAAAGGACACGGTAGACAGTTGTGTCTGTTTCTTGGTCACACATTGTCTGTTCTAGACCAACATCACCTAAAATCGTCGCCATTAGCAGGCGCGACGTCGCACGTTACGCCCACTGGCGCGGCGAATGACGATTCTCTTGCTCTCTTCTAAGATCGACGGACCTCGTTGAGGCGATTCAAGGATTTAGGTCAATCAAAAATCCGTTAATTCGGGATACAAGACTCCGCGCGGAGTGGTATCAATCTTTCCCATCTCTTCGAATGTGGAATCCGAACAGCCATGCAGGACAACTCGTCCCTCGCGACGTTGCGTCACTCGCCTACCAGCGCTACATAGCGATTGTTTTATCATACATTACCAGCTAGGAGTGTGTGATGCCGGTAGTTTCGGAAAAATCGTGTAAGTTCTGGACTTGGAACTGCAATAAAGAAACCATCGAAAATGCCAGAAAAGAGATACGTTCTCGGAGTTTCCGTTAGTTTTTTCCCTGATGTTTTTTCATGGACGGCCCCAATTATCACCTCGAAGGTCACAGTTCGACGATACTTCCCTCCTCTTTTCATCGTGCCTTTTACAATAGTGAAGCGTCTTGCTCCCATCTCAGCATCTACAAAAAGTCTCCGCGTTGCATCAATGTGAAGAAAGCTTTCGCAGCTCAACCATGTTTCCCTTTAATATGACTGAAATAGGGCAATTTGTGCGTGATGGAAATAGACGCCCAGCGTTGTACTCAAGTGACCGTCTAGTAGGTTTGCTCCTTTCGTTAAAATATTTGCTTTCGGGTATTGCCTAAGAGGTTATGACGGCTCATTTGGGCTCAGTGACGATGGATCGTGTTTTTCGTTAACCCAACTCACTAAGCGTCATAGTCCTCCGTAAGATGGACAGCAGATTACTTTTGAATGATTATTGCGCGAAGGAATGACCAGTACTTAATACACTGCCGCTGTTGAAGGCTCGAAAAATCTCAACGGACTTTTTCTACCTCCTGACAATATCGATGCGATGACGTTTGTGAAGGATAGCGCTTTGGCAACCTGTCTTCTTTTTGTGATAGCAGGTTATACATATTCTCGCTGTAATAGCTCACACTCTGTTTCATATGTCTTGGCCATTCCACAGTTATATGTGACTTAATTTTCACGTGTCAAAGTATACTTTCTATTCCTTTCTCTCATAACTACGACCAATTCTTAGCCTTCACGCATTAGTTTCGTTCGCAGGGATACTAGGGCGTGCAGGCTAGGTTTGCCGCTCCAGCAACCCGTTCTTCATGAATCATTTGAAAACATAAGGCACGATATTTTGTTTACTCGCTCTAAAATGTGGAGCAGGGGTGACTGATACAGTGGGGAAAAGGCGAAGTGAAAAACGTCAAAGACCTGCCAAAAACCTCTGTTTCACCCGATTCAGAAAGCAATTTCGGACGAGTTTCCGGTCGGCATCGTGTCAATAAACCGCTACGGTAGGTGCGGCTGCACGTATTTAAATCCATGCAGCGCCGCGGCCGCTTTGTATCAATCCCTTTGCTTCATATTTCACTTTCGCGAATTAAACGATGCAAGCATCAGCGTTGCGGCAGCTCCAATGTGGTGCGGATGGGCGCGGTGGTCGTCCGGGTCGGTATGTTGCAGCTTGAAGGGCCTTATAAGGGTATCTTTCTTGGTAAAGGCGCAACGCAGCGCCTGCTTAGGGCGCGGAATTCCGCTCTGCTAGGTGCGAGATGATCTATTTAGCGGAATTTATCGTGCCAACGGCCTTTGAGCGAGCAATTGGTGGAAGACGGCTGGCGCCGCGCAAATTCAGCCCTGTGACACGCCCAAGCATCCGCAGCAAACAAGGCTGTAAAAATAAAATAGAAATCACTGTAACTTTATATGATGGATTCCAATTCCTTTTTCAGGCTTTCTTCGATTGCGTAATCTTTTTGTTTTGCTCATGCCTACGTTATAGAGGAAATGTCAAAAAGCTTCCTCTGAGTCGGTGCTTCTTACTCAGTGCATCAATCAACTTTTACACCATCAATTTCCGCTCGACCGAATGAGGGGTTCCTCTACACCCATAATGGCGCTGTTTTCTCTAGATTGGTCGGTGTCATTATTTTCTTTTCTTTCCCATTCTCCATATCGCGTGACAATCAATCCTTTTTGTGAACCAACAGACGAGCCATGTCCTCTCATGGGAAAGCTCTGACCGTGCCCCGTGTTGCAAAGCTTTATGCGTGTTTCTCTCGGAATCTTAGGTTCTCTGAATCTTTCAGATTGGTCTACAACTAGTAGGTAAATGGGAAATTTCAAAAATCCCTGGGAGGGTTATCCTATACGTTTTTTTGTATTCACTGTTCCTATTCTTTAATTATGTTTGTGTTCGTCGGGAGTTCCATTTACAATGAAATAATAATCGTTTGAGGTTAGTCAATATTTCTTTAAGATGCGCCACGCCCTTGAAATCTTCTATCGTAGTGGCCACTATACTTCTTATCCCTTAGACAGAGTAGGCGTGGCAGATGGCACAGAATGGGTCAGTCGTAGAATTTGTCAGTTTGAGACAACTATCATCTTGTTCTGTGCTGGACAGAGGCACGACTACAATTTTGTCGAGGTGAAAATATTTCCTCAAAAGCACAACTGCCGCCACGGAAAGTTGAAGTACGCAGCCACGCCTACCGCATCTCAGGGATTTTGGGTGTTGATGCCTGCACCCGGCCTTCTGAGGACCCTGTTGCACGGATTAATGTTTCTATACAACTGGCATTTTATTATTCCTCAGTTGTCTGTACCCAACTATCTCCGGGAGATGGAACGCTTCAGTTTGCGGAATACTTGACCTCGGCCCTTTCACACATTGACGGCGAGCCATTTTTTTGACGACCCGCATGTGAGACGACACAATTTTCTTCGTTTGGAATTTCTTAATTTCCAAATGAATGAGTGATTATGATCAAAGTGTGTTCAGAAATGCAAGGGGCGATGACACGGATCTTGAATTTTGGGCACTATTTACCTTTTACTGCCCCCATCTTCCGAAATTGGAACACTTTGTTAGCGGCCTTTTTTTCTACGGAAGTAGATGTGGTCGATGATTGTTCCGTAGGGGTAGTTTGAGTAGATTCGATTGTCATTCACTTGGCACGGGACCGCCTGGCGCTACGGCCAACAACACCACATAACTGTTTCAGCTTGGCTCGTGTAGTGCGGTGGTGGTGGACAGTTACAGTCACAGCCTTAAAGGCACATTCCGCGATAAAATAAGGCTATGACCTCTCAAATGTGTCGGACGATCCGGAAGGCGATTTTTGAGGCTGCGCTACTTTCAAAATGTGAAAAACGGCAAGAACTCCGCTAGAAGCTGACTAATTAGGCCCATGGACACCCCTTACTAGGGAGG
>MU965401.1:0-11900 GCA_036418165.1 Cooperia oncophora
CTCTAATTGTTCTCTACCGCTGACCACATGCTCGCTGCGCGATTTTGGTATCGACGCAAGTGCTGCACAATGAGGATAGAGCGGGCAGAGTCGGAAGACAGCACCTGGTTATCACTACCTCCTAGGTCCGTTCCCGTGCCAATTGTGAAAGTGAGCTAATGTTCACTTCCGTTCCTATAAGGCTGTGTTACTTTGCGGGAGTGTACACCAGCAACCATCAGCGTTTCGGGAGTCCGTCACCAGCGAATGGGGTATAGATATAGACCTGGCGAACGGCAGCGTCTACTGCCTCTACAAGCGTCCACCAGCCCCGATTAGCGTCTCGAGGTTACAACGAAAATATGAATATCGATCTAGCGTCTACCAGCGTCCACCAGCGACCAGTACAGCATTGCGCGGATGCACACACCGCAATTTCACGATGCCCAATCCAGCTCTCTACTCATTCCTACTTCCCCATTGTCTGCCAGCAGTCTGCTACCTTTTACTTCTCCATACTCTCTACTTCTGAGCGCGAGTAGACGCTAGATCGATACTGTCCTGGTCCGTCGAAATGCTGAAAATGATGATGGTCACTGACGGTCTCTGGTGGAAGGAGCCACAAAGTATGAACGCAGCCTCAGTATCTGTAAAGAGAGCCTGCTGGATGTGGTGATAATGTGCGGATCGGAATTAAGATGAAAATTCACAGAGATGGACATAGAGGTGAATATGCCATCTCAACATCAACCACATTCGTACATATTTGATTAAAAAAAGCGAGAAATGCTTTTAATTATTTGGGTTTATTTGTTTGTTATCAGAATAAATGGAAGGAAGAAGAAGTAAACATTGTGCAGAACTGCTCTCTCGATAGGAATAGCAGGCCGTGTAGATAGACATAATGGACGCACTGCTTCATAAAAATTGGCTACTTATCACTGCAGCCCAATTGTAAATTTAGCGTTTCCTTCGTAATGCAACGACTATAAAATATTATAGCCTTCTTGATAACATGGAAGTAGCCGCCCTTCTGTAGAACACTGTCGACTCTCTGCTGAACTTTTGATTTCTTTGCCTCACATAATATCATTAGTCGCTCACGTGGTTGTGGTTTTTACTTCCATCAGGGAAGTGTTTCTGAGTTTTTCACCACTGATGGGCAGATGATCTTTTTTTTTCTCACTAATTCACGTCATCGCAGCTACAGTCCTCATCATTGCGGACCGGTGGGGCGTGTAAGTGCGGCTGCGTTTGGCGCGGTGCCAAACCCGCTCTCCACCAGTATTTCAAAGCGACCAAGTGATATGACTGTATTATGTCCTCCGTATAACTCGTTTTCTACCACTTTTTGTCGCATACGCGTTTCAACAAAACGCTGAGAACGGCTTCAACAGTGTGCACACTCATACTGGCTGACACGCCCCACGGTCTGCAGTGATGAGGACTGTAGGTCCTTCTTGAACATATTGAATGTATGATCACAATTGTTTCGGAACCATGTTTTTTTGGGGAGTGAGGGGATTCTCTGTGGAAAAGTTGACCCACGTTGTGTCTACTTGTCTCCACCCTCTCACCGAAACATCAGGACACGTTCTGACACGGCTCAGTTACCGTAAGAACACGACGTGGTCGTGCTCGTGGTCTTTTAGGTCGCGACATTCAAGACATGGCATCGCGCAAACTTTCTCAGTTGGGATGCGTTCATATGTTGTGTTAGCGTTAACCAGCTTTTACCAGCGTCTACCACTGACCACTAACGTTCAAGCGTCCGGCAGCCTTAGCGACTAAAAAATTATAGATATTGATCTAGCGCCTGCCAGCGTCTGAAAGCAACCGGGAGCAGAGGGTATGGGAAGGGAGGATGGTAGCAAACAGCTGAATCAGGCGTCATGAAATTGCGGCATGTGCAAGCGCATCGTAGAACTACACTGCAACGTACATTCAATTCTATAATACTGCGCTTTAGTGCAGTGCGGTTGCACACCTAACCCGCTGGTTGCTACCCTCCTACGCTCCCCAATTACTTTTACTCCCTGGTCGCTGGCGTGGACTCGCTGGTAGAGACGCCGGCAGACGCTTGCAGACGCTAGATCGATATCTATATTTTCCTAGTCACTGACGCTCCCGGACGCTCGGAACGCTGGTGGTTGCTGGTGTGGTGGACGCATGCAGAGCCAGGTCAACAGCATATCGATGTGTAAATGGATGTGGTCAGTACGCTCTTTCCCCCCCCCATCCCCAACAAGCCTACCTCCCCCTCCCCATTCGGAAAGTAGCGACCGGGCCCTATTATTTCATACAACGAATGCTGTGCCCTATGTAGAGCTGGTGGACGCTGCCGCAAAGTATAAACGCAGCCTTAGACGACTTGGCCCGCAGAAATAGTAGGTTCGATCCCTATTGTAAGCGCGGGATGTGTCTTCAAACCTAAGTCGATCTTATGATGCCCAGTTTTCACTCAGTCGTCTCTCCGAGGTCACTTCTTTAGTGGTAGGCGTGTTTGTGGAGAATTAACGGATGCATCGTTTACTCGTGATGATCGTTGCGTAAGCCATATCGAGTTCAATGCTACCGTTCTGAATGGGGGTAGTATTAAGGTCCAAAAGAGGCTGCTCCTCACCAGCCCTGTCCTCTTCATGAATTTAGTCTTTTTTTTCTCGCATGTACACTATATCGTCTTTGCTTTTCCGTATTCTCCCTTTCCCTACGGTTCTTTGCAATTATGAGGCGATTACGTTTTTTATTTCATTTTAAAGCCTATTTTCTTGCACATATCTTAATGCCAAGATAATAATGCTCTGGCGTTTGACGTAGGGTGGAGCTGATCAGAGAACAGAAACAGTTATAATTTTCCTTTTCATTAGAAATTTGCAAGCACCTCCAAAGAAGTCAATCTAATGTTTTAAGCCTATGGTGACGAAGCTATTAGTTGCTCATCAACCACTGAATTTATCTAATTCCGCAAACGCACAAAAAGGGGTTGAAGGATCAGCCCTGGAGTCTTTCTCGCGAAGTTGATCGTCACGGCGCTTGCATTCTTGTCACTTCATACGCGGTCAACATGTTTTCGTGAGGCGACCTCAGTCATCATTCCCGTTTTCTCCTCGAACTTATTTAAATTGGAAAGTGCGGTGATTGCTAAATGTTTAGAAGTACTTTAACACGTTAAGGACCGCATGACACACATGGTGTGTCACGAATCTGTGTCTATGCTGTTTTATTTAGTCAATTTTGCTTTTCTTTCATGCCCTACCGTTGTGAGAACACGTTTTCGGTTACGGCCGCTACTACCTCATATGTGAAGAAATTACTTATGAACCAATGATGAAAAATGATGAAATGATACGGAAAACGGTCCGGTCCGCAATGTGTTAAATGGGCGGCTACTATCTATTGGGTTGGCACATAAGTGCTTTCGTTTTTTTCAACTGGAAATTTCGTTCCAAAGATGAAATGTTTTGCTAGCAAGCTTGATATCTGATAGAAAACTTCTTCGTGAGTATAAGAATATCAAACGAAGCTTCGTGAGGGAATAGTTTTTGTGGATTTTTTAGTCGTTGAAGTTGAAAGCGAAGTCGGCGAAAATTAGCACCTTCGACAACTGCCTCTATTTACGTATAGTCGAAGTGCTAAAATCGCTTAAGCTGCTCCATACATTTGGAAAAGGTCGAGCTAGAAGTTCCAGCAAGGGAATCTCACTAGGACGCTTTGGAACGAATTTCAAGAATTTTGAAGTTACCAACCTTCACCTCGCCGACATTGGGCAGTTCACGTCTGTTCCACCTGAAATTTTATGCTAATATTTCTGATATGCTTTGCATGTTCTGATAGCAAATTTCGTGCTCTATAACATTGCTATAGAAATCTGTTCTCCAGAGGTGTTTGCTTTCTGTTAAGTTCAGGTTATCATTACGGAACGCGAAGTCGTTGAGAACTAGCGTTCCCGTTCTCCACGAATTTTTCATCCATGCCTTAACATCCCCTTGACATTGTTCGCTAATGTGTTCTATATGTTCTGATAGCCAATTTCGTGCTCTATAACACTGCGTTGCAGTTATTTTGAAAATCCGTCTGAACTTGTTTTTCAGGTGGATAATATGGAATGTCAGGTCGATAAGCATCAGCACTTCAGACATCTCCTCCTTTTCGCATTCAACAGAGGTATCAGTACCATTCTTGAAGCGTCTGAACCAATTTTGGGCTGTTTTGAGAGAGAGGGCATCTTCTCCGTACACTTCGCGAATTTACCGAGCAGCATCAGCAGCTCTGATACCTCTGTTGAATGCGAAAAGGAGGAGATGTCTGAAGTGCTGATGCTTATCGACCTGACATTCCATATTATCCACCTGAAAAACAAGTTTCATCAAACGGATTTTCAAAATAACTGCAACGCAGTGTTATAGAGCACGAAATTTGCTATCAGAACATGCGAAACATATCAGCAAAACATTCAACTATTAGCATAAAATTTCAGGTGGAACAGACGTGAGCTGCCCAGTATCGGCGAGGTGAAGGTTGGTAACTTCAAAATTCTTGAAATTCGTTCCAAAGCGTCCTAGTGAGATTCCCTTGCTGGAACTTCTAGCTCGACCTTTTCCAAATGTATGGAGCAGCTTAAGCGATTTTAGCACTTCGACTATACGTAAATAGAGGCAGTTGTCGAAGGTGCTAATTTTCGCCGACTTCGCTTTCAACTTCAACGACTAAAAAATCCACAAAAATTATTCCCTCAACCGAAGCCGTTTTGATATTCTAAAACTACGTGAAGTTTCCTATCAGATGATATCAAGCTTGCTAGCAAAACATTTCATCTTTGGAACGAAATTTCCGGTTGAAAAAAAACGAAAGTACTTATGTGCCAACCCAATATAGTTATGACAATAGTTGTGTGCCATTCTTAGGAACAGCGACACTACCTTTCCATTTTATTTTTAACCACTTCCCCGTAGCGTAATTGACAGGATGTCCGAAAGTGGCTCAAAATTACTAAGATGTTCATAAATTCGATGGTGCTATGCGAGAGTGCCTCTATGGTCTTTCAGCCACAGGCCGTGAATTCAATTGACCGTTGAGCTTTTTATTCAAAATGGACTCAATCTGAGGCATCTTACACTTTTCTGGTCACTGACTCGCCACTCATTCCTACTTTTTCATCGACTATGCTTATTCCTAGTTTCTGTCCCATCTATTTCCATATTTTTTTAGCTCTCGGTGTTGATCTTACGAGGAGTGTAGGTATTTTTTCTGCACGTAGAGCCTATTCCTGAAAGCAAATCCCGCGATTAGCTATGCTGGTAGTGCTGCCCCTACGCGATGTCGATATGCAACCACAGTCAGTAACAGAGATGAAATAAAATAATTGGTCGCAAATGCCCTAAATAAAATCCCCCATCTAGCGCAGTTGTGCGAGCAGAAGGCGATCAATGGATGTGATCTGATAAGATCACTGGGCGAAGGGGTTGCAGCCGACATGAAAGCCACAACTGATCACATCTTTTCTTATTGCAGCGAAGTCCCTGCCGCAGTTTGGCAGGCCTTCTTTTTTTATCAGTACGTAGCGCGATGGGAGGGGGTCAATAAAAGTGGATCGGGCCAATAAGAGGAAAGACGATATCTCCGCCTTCCTCACTCACTTCTGCGCTGCAAAAGTAGTGTGGTCGCTGCCTCTGCCGATCGGCTACTTACTCACGAAGGGAAGTGCAACTTCAGCTGATCGTGGTCATTGCCTTGAAACGGTTGGTTGCATGTTGTGGAGGTTCAGGCGGGGACAAAAAAAGCCTCGTTTGTCCCCCCTTTCTTCCGCTAGACAGCTTGACAGCTCGATTGTATCCGAACAGGGGACTCAAAATCCCCCACCAGTGATGCGCTCTGCCTCCAGGACCTAAATAACCTCTATTAGCTCCTACGTCCTTTGTGTCTCGTATTTCTATTTATACACTTGCTCGAGAAAGATTATGGGATTTATCCGCTTATTCTGTTCGTCCAACGCTGTTCTTTCTAGTTTCGCTCTCTTCATTTTCGGTTTCCAGTAGCATTTCTTCATCTTCATTCAGCGTCATAATAACGGATGTAATCATATGATGGGCTAGGAAATGGGCAGCTTTGATAAGTTTTTGGCACAAAATTCCGTGCAGAGGTTCTATGATCAAACGATGCATTGATCAGCGTTTCGTTCTCCCAAACTATTTCGTGCAAGCTAATCGATTTGCATAGGAATACAGGACTTTTGACGAGGACCTGTTCGGAACTACACTAGGTGCGAAATCAGGACGAAGCAACTTTCGATCACATGTGCCTCTGCCAGACAACATTAGCGCGATGGATATTCATATCATTCAGGAGAACCTTTAGCTATTAATTGTACAGAAGCAACTGACAGAAACTCTAAAACGAATTGTTATGACATTTTTATTCAAGCATGTCGATTACACATAAGTCTTCACGATTTATCCTGGTACTACAAAAGAAGTTACACGGATCGTAATAGGGGCGATCACCACGGACAGCAGTACATGCTCTGCACCGCGATCCCATACTCTCCACGAGGTTGGTAATGAGTTCCTGGGGCAGGGCATTCCACTCCTCAATCAGTGCATTTGACAATTGCTGGATCATCTGCATTTGGTCGTGCTGCAATGCGTCTACCCGTGCATCCCACACGTGCTCGATGGGATTTAGGTCGGGATGGGAACGGGCAGCGGCCACTCTACTTCGCCGGATACTCGTTGTCTCGTTCTTAGAGCTCCTCCACCTGTGCTGTTTTATGCGGTCGCGCATTGTCATCCATGAAAATGAAGTCAGGCCGATTGCAGCTCTGAAAAGACGGGCATGATGTAAACCTCGTCGCAGTAACGCTCTGGTGAGGGTTCCATGCTCAAAAACCTGGAAGTCAGTACGGCCATGCAACATGATGCCTCCCATACACATCAACACCTTCGACACCAAGTAACGGTACACACTGCCCGCGGCACGTCACCTTCGACAAATGTTTCCGGGGGAGTTAAGGCCCGTGTTATCCTCTCTCGCCCATTATGACGGGATGGTCCCAGAGGTCACTTGCCTCTGAGTTGAACCTGCTGCTCCATCGAAAAGAGCACACGGCTCCATTCCTCATCGGTCCATTCGCCATGCTCCTGGCACCACCGTAAACGGTCTCGCCGATGCGCGGGGGTCAAAGGAACACAACAACGGTGTCGGGCCAGTGAGACCACACCATGCAGTCGTTCTTGCCCTGCAGCTGTGCGTGAGAGTGGCTTGCCTTAGAGCATCCTGTTACAAGGCGTTGTCAATTAGAGAGCCGACTGAAGAGATCTCTTCTTGCCTGCTGCACAATGTAGCGGTCGTCCCTTGGTGTAGTTGTCCTTGGTCGGCCACCTCCTCGTCTTCGGGCAGCAGTACCAAAGGTTCGGAACGCTCTCCATGCACGTGAAACAACGCTGTGAGCGATACCGAACTCCTGGGCTACACTCGTCATGGTTCGACCTTCTTCGAGTTTCCCTATGATCCTTCCTCGAGTGAAGTCATCCAGATGCTCTCTTCGGGACATGATGTATCGAAGGATACTACCACAGTTCTTTGCAGCTTTATTTTCTACTCGTTGGTTTGAGAAAAATTTGTTCCTGCCTCGATTTGCGCCAATCGGGCCATATTTGTGCACTTTAATTCATAGCCCTCTCTTCTCCACCGAGACAAGTCGTAGCTCTTGCTGTGATCAATAATCCTTAGGCGAGTGGCAACATGCTCGCACAGTTTCATTCACATCCACCACAGGTCATTAATTAGTGCTACCTTGATCTTGACATCTTGCGTCCCTAAAATTTTTGCGCACAGCCGTGTAGATCCAATAACACTGCTGCTCACGATGACTGCGCCATTTGTCACTTTGTCCATCATCAGCTGAAGTTGATTGATTGCGCGAACCGATTAAGGATTCATTTCATTTGCTGAGAGAGGGTAATTCAGTTATTTCACTCTGAGAAATTTTTTTCCCGATTGCTGACGTTCTCATTTCGTACGCGCCATATGCTCCCCTAGTTAGTTCATTAAGGGGCATACACACATATGCGCACGTTTAAGAACTGAATTCTTGTTGAAATAAGACGATGGGAGGCTAGGTAGGAGCTTACTGTGAGTCGCACCACAGGATGCGCTCAGGAGAGAGGGGGTCGAATGGTATTGCCGTTTCACCAATCTGTCCCAGTCATGCTCCAGCGCACCGAGTAGCATTCTGTCGAAGCCATTAATTCAGATACAAACTAGTTAGGTCGACCTGATAAGTGCGATAGTGCCTTCTCCTCTAGAGGATCAAATCCGTTGTTTGAGAGAGAGGCGATGATGCCTCAGTTTGTTGTGGTTGAGCTGATCATTGCTCACGTTTTTAAGAAGAAAAACCCGAGATTTGGCACACAAAAAAATCCCGCAACTCGAAGCCGAGACAAAGACGAGAACGTAGTCAAGAGCGTTCTTATGTAATGACTTCTCTGCCTTTCATCGAAGCACTAAAGCCGCAGAAACAGCTTTGTATGAACCGAGAGCAAAGCCCCTTCGGACGGCTTAGAATGGTTAAAACGATTGAGAGATAGGAATTTCGACTTCGTAACTACCCTTCACATCAGACGCCCTCTCGTTCGAATGAGGAGCGACTACATGCGGAACAAAAGTACCGATTTTTTGGAGCACCAGAATTCCTATTTCTGCGTGGTATTTAAAGGCAAAAGGCACGACGAATCGTTCAGGCATATGCAAGATGAACATGCCGATCAACAAAGAATTCCGCTTCCCAGAGAAAGCCCTAGCGTGGTGTCTTTTCCAAAGAAAAGGCGGTCTCTAAAGCATCCAGCAAAGTGCTTAACATAGGCAATTCATACTCCCTTCAACGACGCCCACAAAATGACTCCGCCAACGATTCAAGCACTTGATCATCCACAAAAGTGCTGAGTTGGGCAAAAGTCGGACCACGGACGGGGTTCGAACCAGCATTTCCCGCTTACCGGGTCCCCTATTACGCTACCGGGGCTACTCTTGCTCTACTCAGCTTCAGTGACTATTCGTGGCCATTGCCTTCGAGCACTCACAGGTTCAACGTGATGAGCCGGTTAGCCGATAACGGCAGTGAACCGCAGGGCTGAAGGCTTTTACAAGGATCAAGCTGTTATTGTTCAAAGATCAATAGCGATCCGAGAGGGCAAGAGTGGCCCCGGTAGCGTAATAGGGAACGCAACCGCCCGGTAAAGAAGCAAGAAAAGCGGGGTTCTTAATCCGTCCTTGGCTCCGACTTTTGATACACAAAAACTCAGCCACTCTTGTGGATGACCTTTGTTTCCGGATCGCGCGACTGCAGCGGTTAAACAGCCAGTTTTATCACAAAACACGATACGCGATTGATCCCATTATCGGATCACCTGTTTTCACAAACAATAGGCGGTTGAACGGCGCTTTTTTCCTTTTCTGAGAGCTCTTTCTGAAGAGGTAAGTCTTAGGGGTGAGGAAACTAAGTTTCTTGGCAGCAGATGCGAGCTTCTTTCATGCGACCAGGTCGAGCCGTTTCAGAGGTTTTCGGAACTTTACTCTTCGTCATCTTTATGCTACTTTTCTTTTCTCCACTTTATCCGCTAGTTTTCGATAGCCGCTCGTGAAAAATGTCATTAGTATGTTCCTGCTTCTGTCAAAAATCCATGTTGCTAGTGTGATACTGTTGTGAGGCTTACTATTGCTATGGTGTGTTTTCATACTTCCTGTGCGTGCCATGCCTGTGTTTTTTTTCCACGCATTTTCGACCAGGTGAGTGATCTTACAATTAGGCGTAGACCCGTCCAGACCTGATGGTCAGTCAATGAGGCAACAGGTTTCGGAGTTCTTGGGAGCGCCGTTTTTTTGCATTACTGTCGTATTACAGAACGCCTTTTCTCGCTTTTTTTCTGCAGAGAACGAAATTATCGCCCCACTGCCTTTAAGACGTCAATTGGACTAGCCAAAATGTGCATCTCAGTATTCCCTAGTATCGTCGCGTCTCAAACAAGAGATACTAAGAGAAAATCCCGTGCACAATGCTCAAATCTGATGCTTCATAAGAAATGTCGAACATACTGTAGCATCATCTCTGCACTTCGGTTTTTCTCACTCAAAATTTGGATTTTATCTCTGAACAGACAAGCTACTCGAATTAAATGACGAAGCAAAGAATTCGCTGTGAATAGGACGCGTTGGCAGAACTTTCGCATTGAAAACATTGAAAACATTTTGCATTGGAAAGAAAGGTTTGAGTCACAAAAAGACGTCATTCTTATGGGTCAGCCGAACAGGTAGCAAACTAATTGTAGCAGGAGAAAGGATGTCATGAACAGAGTTTTCAAATGACGTTCTCTCTATGAGTAGAATGTTGCTTTTTGTGAATGAAGCGTTCTCTGGAAAGTGTGAGAAAGGGCACTGAGGATTATCTCACTTCGCTGATAGCAACATTCTAGAGCAAACAGCTATCGAATTCCATTCATGCGTTCTCTTCCGTAGTTGCGGAAGTGCCTAGATCACCAAGTCCGCTGAAAACTTGCACACAAGAGTCATTTAACCCATTGCGTACCGTGTGCTGCACCATGTGCAGCACGCTCGTTTGACTCTGTATAGGCCGCGTGCTGCACATGGTGAAGCACGCTTCGTTTGAACTTGTTTATTATTGTTAGATGATCCGAAAGTGTGGGTATATTTTTTAGGACTTCTGAAAAAATATGTATGAGGGAAATCGCGAGCTCAAAGTAGACCTAAGTTATTGGCATTTTTTGTGAAATATTTCAGGTCCTCAATTCTTTGTTCATTTCTCAATAATCAATAAAACCAAAACTCTTGTTCTGAGACGGCTGAAAATCCATAAAACAGAGTAACTAAATAGTGCTCAAACAGGATAGCGCTCCATTTGCAATTCTTCTTGTATTTATCAACCTTTTTGTCTACTGCCGTATTTTTCGGCTCATAGCTTTTATCGCCTAACAGTTTTCAATGTAATTTATCATATCTATGCATGTAAATGTAATGTGTAATGTTATCCATTTACAGTGTTTTTATATCATATGTATACGATGTAAATCTCATTAGTTTATACTCAGCATGAGTCGCGGCGATGAAAAGGCGTCGGCTACAGGCGCCGGTTAGCGAGAAAACGCCGCGGAAAGCAATGGGTTAACATCCCTGATTACGAATATGACATTCATGCTGGCGCTAGTGAAGGACACTCTCTACTCTGCTAAGAGTGAACCTAGAATGACGGGAATCACTCCTTGCCAGGCTCAGCCTAAGAGTTGAGGATTGGGGAAGTGAAGTAAGGATGGTTGTACGTAATGACGGTCAACACACTTCATCACTGCCAGCAGGCAAAACTAAGCGAACCCAAGAATTACCCGTCATCGCAACCGGAAAGTCATTGAAAACAAAGGATGAGAGACTATTACAAAGTAGACGCCCGCCGCAAATGATCGCAATGGCGTTGAATTATAAGGCGTTCACAGCTGACCAACTCTTACTGAGGCGCGTCATGAGATCTCCCTCCATTCAGGATCGCAGTGAGATTTTGAGACGTTTTCAGCTCACGAAAACGTCAAGCTCTCTTAGCCCTCGACCAGGGCGGCTCGCCTCGCACCTAGAGATACCGCGAATTCGCCGAGTATGAACGTTGTCCAAGCTGGAATCACTGGAAATCCGTGAGACTGTGCAGCACAGCAATCGTCGCATAGGGACGGCGCCGGCGGGCAAGTTTAACCCTAAGTAATACCTCACTCGCCACTGTATTCATTGGAATTTCTGTGGCACAAGTTAATAGAATTGGGCGCCGCATCTCCATCCTCTTCTCCTTGTCACTCGGTAACCTCCTTCAAAGCCGACTCTTAAATCCTAGAACGCTATACAGAATCGGGAGCCAAAGCGCACAAGGG
>MU965411.1:0-14970 GCA_036418165.1 Cooperia oncophora
CACAGGGAACGCTAGTTGTAACATCATACTCTTTTGACAAAACTGAAATATTGTACCATACTCCAAAGCAACTCACAGATATTTCTATAGTAATTGAATCTTCATCCGGATGAAGAACCATCTGCTCTGTAGTGGAGGATGACGCACAGTGCACTTTCACATGCACATGCAGTTCGCCGTTCGGCACCCTGAAAAATTTAGAACGACTTCCACTGATTAAGGACCATTTAGCCTCCATTTCATTCCCCAAGCAATACCCACCGCTCTTGACCTGCCCACTTCGATGTGACATATAGGCGTTCAGCACTCTCTTCTCCATCGACATTGCGGTGCATCAAGATCTGAAGCAACACTTTCAAGCATTATAGACTTCGGCGCTGGGACTCAAAGTCGTCCCAATGTGATATCTCGGTGTTCTTGGAGTTCTAATAAATGCACGACCCACTTGGGAATATCAAAATATTCGGGCAAGTGATTGGCGTTACCGGCCAAGCTCTCCTAAGAAATGTCATACGAGGGAAAGAAAAGACAGATACAAAACGCGGATGTGATCAATCAGAATCTGTTCAAGCTTGCTCCTTTGTTATAAGAATGGGATAACATGGAGCCCACGACAAACGCGTCACCGGAATGTGAGATTTGGTAGCGTCAAACGCCCCTACCTCCACTGAAAAGAGAACCTTGGTGCCCTCTCCACGAACTGACCACATATTCGTCGAGAACGGTGCGCCGAGCGGCTCGCTGACTTAATCGCTTACAACGGATAGCCTCCAGTTTCCGTATCTCGAGCAGAATTATCCCAGTTGTACCATCTTGCACGCAGAAGCTTTCTCCATGGAACCTCCGCATTTGAACCCTCTCAAGGCAGTGCTCACGTAATCCTAGGATGAAACTGATGATCATTACCAACGTGTGTCGCCAAAGGTTGCCGCCCGCGGAAACGTCGAAGAACTGTGTTGACAAAACGGAACTATTTGAAGAGACACCGAAAGTTTTTTCTGCCACGATGGGTAAATAATAGATGTAGTTACAATCAGCTTCTAGAAGTTGATCTCGAAATGGCGTTGAGATATTTGCTGGTGCACCAACAATTCGCCCCACCATGTAGTTTCGGTGTGCGTGACTGCGGTGAAGGTGTAGGGCCCTCGGGTGTAGCGCCCATGGAAGGAAAGAGCTAATAGTCCAAAAATTCTCTCAACCTTAATAGGACCCCTCCCCCCTCTAGCCGCTAAGTCTGCCGTTTTGGTGGGATTCACCCAACAATAATTTTCGTCTGTCCACATACCTCGTACAACTGCGTGGGAGCGATCGGACCGTCTTGTCTGCTTGCCGTTCTCAAAAGCCGATTCTCCGTATGAATATTCACTTCGCCGTTTACCTCATTCTCACTGGTGAATCGTAATCCATACCATCTTTCGGGCTTCAAGAATGGTATGGTATATCGGCCTGAAATAGACACAAAAATTATGCAATAATAACCGCTGTCACTTCAAGTTCTGTTGGAGTTTGAGGTCCAAAAAAGCTAAACAAAGAAAAGCTGCAATAGAATTGAAGAAAGCGCAGAAAAGCATCTTTCCCTCCGTTTTCCTATGTAAATCCATTGCTTTTGCTCGCACGCGTTGTTTAGTCAAATTTCTGGATAGATTCTACAGTCATGATTCCGCAATAAAAGCTTCGGTCGGAAATGTGTGCCAACGCGGTCTTTTCCCCTTCGCCAGCACTTTGCGACAGGACGGTTTGGCTACCCTCTGAATCGCGCCTTTCATACGCCCTATGTTTGCGGGACCATGACCGCAGACTGAACGTGTTTCCATTCAATAACCATGAGTGAGTAGATTTTCTTCTCATACTCGTCCTCAAACGTGAGAAATTCAAACTACGACAACCTGTAGCTAAACTATTGAAAGCTAAAATACTACTGTGAAGCCACAGTATCAGATTCATTAATAATTCATTTCTTTTTATCCTGTTAAAAAAGTTGATTTGGTCTTCAAATATTGCATAGCACTTCAGATTGTCTTATAGCGCTTTCCTGGAGGGTACGTCAGAGAGGGAAGGTTCTTAAGGCTTTCCAAAACACAATCAGTTCTCAAGTGATTGCTTCTTAGAAAGACGTTTTCGATCCAATCTTTGGGACGCGGTAAATGGAAATCTGCACTCATTCAGGGAAACGAACTAACAATAAGCTTTGTCCAGGATTGAGCACTTTGAAAGCGCGGAATTTCAATCGACGCTCAAGACATGGGTAATGTACTTTTCCAAGGAATGTTCAAAGGTGCAGTTTTGTTAGGGAGAGGGATTTCGTGATTCAAAGAAACGGCCCGCGATGACTTTTAAAAATCTGAAGGATTGTGTGGGAAGGAGTTCCTCAGAAGACAACCTTTTACCAGGTTAGCGGCACGTCTACAAGAGATCGGGAAAGCAAACTCACCATGAAGAGCATCTTTTCGCCATTGTACTTTCACTGAGAGTCAGGTGGTTTAGTAGGAGTCTTATAAAGGTATTTCCGACATCTTTTTCCGACGATATTTTCTCTTGACTGTATAATCGATTGGCAATTTCCCTCCCATGTTTCAGCACCACTGGCTACTCCACCTGTCGGTGGGTGTGCCTTTAATGCCGGTATACTAGGCAATTTTGTCAAGAAACAATGCGACGGGATCCAGTTTCGTCTGCACGCCACTTTCCGATTTTTTGGACGTAATACATAATTGAGCACATGAGGGCGCCGGATGGTGTGCATTGCCAAGTTTGAGACACGGCGCTCTTGTTTAAATTCGCTGTTTGTTCTCCGTACAAGAGAATCGTTTTTGAAAAGAAAGGTTTAATTTTTTTTTTTCCTGTTGACTTAAAGTAAAAATCTGGTTTGCTGCTGTTGATCTGTCTCTTTTGGTGCTTTGCTGACATGGCATTGCGTGCTATTACTGACGAAAGATAAAGGATGAAGCTTTTGCTTGCGATCATCCTTCTTGGGATGCGGCACGGCTCCTACTTTTACTCAGGAAAGCAGTGGCTTCTTGAAGGCGTAAACATGACCCGAAGTATTCGGCAGAAATGACATAGGAATGACACATTACACAAATTGGTCGTTTTCCGTAAGATTTAAGGGCTCAGGACGGGTGCGACTTGAGCGTTCTGCCCGTTTTCATCGATTGTGGAAGAGTGGCAAGAGACAAAAATGGTGGAAACGGAGCTAGCAACGCGCCTAATCAGGCCCTCCTAACACGGCCTTCAGCTTTCTCTCAGCGACAACGACTATACAGGATAGACCTGTTGTCAAATTATCGACACGGATGCCATGGAAAACTTAGTTGGGCTGAGCTAGGGCCGAAAGCGATTCTGACCCCCGTAAATATTGCGTGATTAGTGGCACTAACCACTACCCTTCTCCTTGTGGTGCGAAATGAAATTGGTGCCGTTCCTCTACTTTACATGAGGTCGCAGGGCATTACAAAATGTCCCAGCTCATTTGCAGGAGTTTTCAAAATGTTTTCACGGCAAGCGCTCATTCAAGGTTTGCCTATTTTACGACACCAGAAGATTTCTTTTTCAAGGCCTACTAGCCCGTAGGAAACATTACTGCACCATTTTTCGATTTTTTATGTAAAATTATTTTTCTCATCAGTCTGAAAAACAACTACCAGCTACTTCATTAGCGAAAATCCAGAGCAGTTGCTCTTCTAAATTCTTTCACTCTCCAAAAATAGACCTGCAATAATTCGATGTGCGAAGAGATGGAGGCGTGAGAAAAAACGAGTGAAATTCAAAACCATGCATGGCGAAGCTTCACAAGCGTTGGATTTCCCACATCTAGGGTTTCTGAGGGAAAAAACTCCCATCATCCTCCTAGTTGGTCTTCAGTTGCTTTCAGGGACCAAAACGTTTAGTATCTCATGAGCGTTTTCGTTTTTGCCTATGTGACTACGAGAAAGCGATTAGGAAATCGGGGCCCAGTGCGTGATTATAGAAAAAGGAAAATTGCTTGGGAACGCTCATTGGAGACCTAATGGCTTCTAGGAAAAAAGCATAGCGAAGACGAAGATATAAGGCAGGGTAAAGTGCCATGAAATGGTAAAAACTTTGAAGTGATTCTATTAGAAATGCTTAGAGAAGGAAACGTCGTACGTTACGGATCATGCTTCGAGGGGGGGGGGGAGGGTTTGCACATGGTCGGTGGAGGGAGGGCGAAGGTTACATCTGCCTTGAGTACAATGTTTTTTTTCGTGTCTACTTTCCCCTTTTTCCTGTTCCACTTCCGCTATATCCCCCCTTTTTGCGGTGAACTGGTAGGAATTCGGGGAAAGTCAGTGATGAAAGGTAGGAGCACAGTCAAGAAGGAGTCAAGGTCGTACCAGAGGAGGGAATTCAGAGGGGGAATTTCATTTTGCGAAATTCTTGCTCGGGACAACCAATGGCAAGCAGGGTACAGATCGTATATGTTAATTGATTAGGCTGTAGGTACGACCCCACCTCCGAGAGAGTGTGTCAGTGCACCCCCCCACGTAGATGTAAAGACTCCCCCCCCCAAATGAGGGTCTCGGTACGAATCCCTCTCCCGAACACACCTACCTACCAATTTCCCACATTCTACAGTTTTTCACCCGAAAATGTTTCCGTCGAGCGAGGAATACAAAGACAAGTGAAAACAGGAAAACACAATATTTCCCAACAAGCAAATTCTGTGAGGATACATGAAGACACCTCCCATTCCCCAACAACGGACTAAAAACACGCGTCCCCTCTCACCAGCGGAGAAGTACGATCCCCTATTTCACGCAAGGATGCTGTGCCCTGACGGCAAGACGTGCCCTGGTGTGGAGCCATCGTTTTACCCATCTATAATTTTACACACTTAGGTTTCCCATGACATACGATAATATTCAAGAACTAAAAGCATAATAAATTAGGATAAAGGACGCTTTAAGCGTCGTATTACTACAGATCCATTTCACTGCGATGCATGGTTGTCCGCACGCGCACGTTAGTTGTGCCTATGCCACAAAATCATGTCATAACACAATCTCACTATCTAATCCAGTTTTGAACATTATCCACTCAACCAGCGCGGAACCTCAACAAATACACTGCAAGCTCAAGTATTTACTAAAAGTTAACAGTTGAGCCATGACAATGGAAAAGTTTATTAGAACATTGAATTGGTCTAGCACAATTTTAAGAAATACAGGATAGAAGACTTATCATTTAAAATAGAGAAATGAGTTCTAATGCAAAATGGGATTTCCCATCAACGAAAATGGAAAAATAAATCGGTGACATTAACCAATCCTTTTGGGATACATTACGAAAGGGCGTAGTTCCAGCTGGAGCCGTTCTAGAATGAAATGTCTCTACAGCCAGAGCACGCCGTACATCGGGAACTCTCCGCGGAGAGGGTCGAATTTACGTCGCTAGAGGGGAGCATACGTATTTGTTTTGGGAAATCCTTTTCATATGCGCTATATAACCCCTATTTGGAGAAAAACTGGAAGATCTCTGGGAAATTTCGGAAAATGTGGTAGGAAGCTGGGGAAAGTAGAAGCTGGCAAGACAGTAGGCAGGACAGGAAAAAAAGAAGGGGTGGTGTTTTTCGAAAGTTTTTTCAGCTTCAGGACGTGCCCTGTGCGGCTGATGGAGCCACTCAAGGCGGAAGTTGATGTTTTTTCCTTCTAGACTATTATATACGCATGACCGATTCTGGAAGAATAGATAAAAGGGATTCGATCATAGATCCAATCCCTGAACCGATAATGTGAAGGCGGCGTCTTTTTCGTCGCTTTCGTCTGCTTCCTTTCTGCACCCTTCAGCATTGTATTAGGTTGGCTAATAAGTAGTGGCCGTTTTTTCAATTGAAAAATTTGTTCGAAAAGTGAAACGTTTTGCAAGCAAGTTATATATCATCTGATAGGAAACTTCTCGTAGTATAAGAATATCAAAAAAGTTTGGTTGAGGATATAGTTTTTGTGAATTTTTTAGTCGTTGAAGTTGGAAGTGAAGTCGGCGAAAATTAGCATCTTCGACAACTGCCTCTATTTAGAAATTTCATGCTAATAGTTGAATTAATTGAATTTGAATTTGATATTCTAATACTACGAGAAGTTTGCTATTAAACGATATTAAGCTTGCTTGCAAAACTTTTCACTTTTGAAACAAATTTTTCAATTGAAAAAAACGGCCATTACTTATTAGCCAGCCCACTAGCAGTTATTAAGCTAATAAGTAATGGCCGTTTTTTTCAATCGAAAAATTTGTTCCAAAAGTAAAACGTTTTGCAAGCAAGCTTAATATCGTTTAATAGCAAACTTCTCGTAGTATTAGAATATCAATTCAAATTCAATTAATTCAACTATTAGCATGAAATTTCAGGTGGAACAGACGTGAGCCTGCCCAATATTGGCAAGGTGAAGGTTGCCAACTTTGAAATTCTTGAAATTAGTTCCAAAGCGTCCTATTGAGATTCCCTTGCTGAGACTTCTACCTCAACCTTTTCCGAATGTATGGAGCAGCTTAAGCGATTTTAGCACTTCGAGTAGACGTAAATAGAGGCAGTTGTCGAAGATGCTAATTTTCGCCGACTTCACTTCCAACTTCAACGACTAAAAAATTCACAAAAACTATATCCTCAACCAAAGCTTTTTTGATATTCTTATACTACGAGAAGTTTCCTATCAGATGATATATAACTTGCTTGCAAAACGTTTCACTTTTCGAACAAATTTTTCAATTGAAAAAAACGGCCATTACTTATTAGCCAACCTAATATTACGGTAGCCAACACCACTGTGAGGAAGCTTTCCAATTCATCTTTAATTCAGAACAATGTGCGCTTTCAGGATGCAGATACTTCTCACGACCTAGTCAGTAGAGCTAAAGGGGTTACTTCCTGGTTGGACAGGATATCTAGGAGCTCGTAAAGTTTGGATTGGCACAAAGGAGCAATCTGAGCCTCGCATAATCCATCCTCAACTACGGACGTAAAAGTTTTGGATCGATAGCATCGTTGAAGCGTTTTTATCCCCACTAACAAGAAAGTTTTGAACTAAACTTGGCACCCAAAAACATTCCCCACCTAAAATAGAAAGAACTTTGAATCTAACCTTTCTAAATATAAGTTTTCAATCTCTACTCATTGCATTCGACGGTCCATCTGAGAAGAATGTCATAGGTCATGGCACTTCTTTAACGCCCAACGAGGTTGTTAGTTGGAGCTTTCTTTTGGTGGCCACACAGTCGACCTTCGACTTTTGTCCCCCCAAAAATTGGTGAAGCGGTGAAAGTACCTCATGCCGAGTTCCTCATGACGTTTCAGCCTCTGACGTCGTAATTATGGATAAAGGGAAAGCTGCCAGGGATAAAGTTTGGAAGAAGTATATCAACCATTTCGAGGCCTTCAGATGCCCGAATTGTTAGCTGTAAGCTCATTTCAGAACTTTTTCTATCGGAGTTATGCAGCTGCCGAGTAGTCAGCGCTTGACTCGATCGTGACCTTCGCTGTCTGAACATTAAGGCTCAAATGGATGTAGTAAGGCGAACATAGAGCTGCCAGGCAAAGCTTGTCACGAATCCCTGACAATGGGAGGTGGTATTGACTGTATACCAAACAGGGCACCTTCAACATTGGAGATCCGTTGCGAGCGGTCATGGGAGGGAAGAGGATCCTATTCTCCTCAGAAAAAATGTTTTCGGTTGTTGACTTTTCTCCGTTTCCCTCTTTTAGAGCGCTCTGTACCCCACACCCATTCGGTAGCTTTCTGGAGGGAAGTTTAAGTGATTGTTGAAACAAAGGATTGAAAAAGCAAGGAAGTGGTCAGGAAAATGGTAGGCAGGGTGGGGAAAGGGAGGGAGGGGGGTCACGTTTCGCAAAATCTTTCCCCAACGACAGGAAATGCCCTGATACCGTATGAATGAGCAGACTGGTAACTCGGAGACGTGATCATAGTCTCATTGCTGCCAGGAGCGATTTCCTATTTCTCTCACTAAGTTCATTGAGGTTCCCTATTTCGACAGAGTCCCTTTCGTAATAACTCTGTCCGAGTGGGGAACCTCAATGATTACTAGAGCAATAATGTCCGCGGGCCTTAGGATTCCGAGCCGCTGGTGACTTCCGCTTGAGGCTTGACCGGAAACTCCGCCACATCACAGTCTACTTCACAAATTAAAGGCCGAAGTCACTTCAGTTCAGGCCCATAGCCATGAAGGAAAGACAAAGAGCTCAACGGCTAATCCGCGCTGTTTAAAAATAAAAAATGACTAGGCTGAAAAATTCTGTTACTTTCGAAGCTCAAAGTGCCTGAAGTGATTTTTGCAAGCTGTGAGGGTCATCAACAACTATAAAATCTCAGCGAATGTAAATTTCGCTGGAAAAACGGTCGAAAGAAACAATTTCGATCGATGTTGTTGCTGGCTTAACCTTCAGTATGAAAATCTGTTGAAGCTGCTCTTGTTCTTAGGTCAAAAAGACCAAGGATTCTTGAGTTCAATTTCCCGAAGTTCAAGGAAAGGCAGACCATTTCCCCAGTCGTCACAAACTTCAAGTCATGGAAAGTTCCACCCCTTACGTTCTTTCCTCCAAAAACGTTCGTGTTAGTACACTTAACTCGATCGCTCAAAACAGTACCCGTGTGTCATTAATAATGGACCATATGCAAAGACCCCCGTGAAGCTTCCCGGCACCAAATGGACTCCATACCTTCCATTCTGAGACATTCCTGCGTATGGGCGGGAGGTGGCTTAGGATGCAAAGTGACTCCGCCGGTTATGTCTTGAGGGAAGAATAAGGAACTGCTCCTTTTCAAATCAAGCAAACCCTCAATTCCGCCGAGAAAGATCGATTGGTACCAATTTTCGCAGGGAGGAAGAAGTAATGATTTTCATTTGGCCCTTTCGTCCTCGTGCAGGAAAACTCTCATACAAATTGCCACTAGGACTCTGAACTGAATGCGAGTAGAAAAAGTGGTGATTCAATAAGAAAGTAGTCAGTGCTTGGAGCTTCATCTTTTTTATTCTGCGCTAACGAAGGCAGATCCGGACAGGAATATTGAATTAGAGAGAACTGGGTTCTTACACGCATTCGCAACAGGGCATATCATCGCGCTGTGCAAAATTTTCGCAACACGACTTCCTCAGATTACCGAGCGGGGACGGGTGAGTACGTCCCTCATATTCTCCCGCTTCAGAATACCCGTCAGAAGAATTTTACCTTACCAGCGAGTGAAACGTGAAAAATCGACAATCATTAACAGTTGGAAGAAATGTTGTAAAATTCACGCAAATGGGACCCACCCCTCCCCCCCCCTGCAAGCGACTGATTAATGCTTGCTGTTGCTCAACGGTGACTCGCATATATACTCCAGTTCGCTGCGGATGAAGGGGCGTGTCAGGCAGTATGGTGTGCCATGACGCCTATCCCGTTCTCTGCCAGTTGTTGAAGCGGGTATGGGACAACAACTGATAGAAAACGAGTTATACGAACGATTTCATACAGCCTTGGCACTTGCTCGCTTCAGTAACTGGCACCGCGCCAAACCCGTCTGCATCGAACTAGCGACTTATTGACTGCTAGCTTTCACGCCACCCACGCGCACCCTCCACGCTGACTTCGCAGAAAACCAGTAACGATCTGTTTTCGATACACTCCTACCCTTGTGACGGTTCTCATTCACAAAAAATACCAGCTACCGTAGTGCTGTTCTAGCGTGAACGTGTCGTTTGGAAAAACCGAATGAATCCACTCATGCATGGGACTCAGTGGGGGAGCGGTGCTTCCTCTTCCGCTCGAACTGCTCTAATAACAAGCTGCAAAATTGGACGAACCTCTAGCAACGACGAGGAAAAGTCCGAAAAGTTCAATCGGCGGCAAAGTCCGGTTATCGTGCAAGTCGACCAATTCCATATGTATCTTCAACGATTCCACTGGTCCTGTAGTGAAAGAACTGAGTAAAAACTTGTGTACCCTTTCCGCTTGAATTACCTTGTTTAGTTGTGGTGTATGACGAATTGTGTTGGTTCAACTTCAACGTTCTCGATTCTGTCCACATTTGCTCCGGTTGGAGGTGCAGCATAGGTCGAACGTCGGGTTTTATTGATGGCATTCCGACCTCTAATGTCCGTGGAATTGTCGGAGCTCCCAATAAGGGGCAAGGCAACTTCTTCAACATCAGGGAAAGAGGAATTTGTGAGAAACTCTTCGAACTCTTCGGAAGACACGTTCTCCTTGGCTGACGTAATACACATAAAAATAAGCAATAATAGAGCAGAAGCAGCTAATTTTAATATGTCAGACGGCTGGCAGAGCATGACAATGCGCTCTACACATAGCACAATCAATTGCTACTGCTACGTGCTTTCGGAAGTAAGCAATTTTTGGCAGTATGTAGGGAGAGAGAACGGGAGAGGGTTAGAGGTGGAGCTGAGATTGTTACCTCTGTTTCGAATGGGGCAGTCACAATCGTCTATCAAAACGTCAACACATTTCAGTGTGGTTCATGGACATATCAAAGCGATGTGGTAAACTTCCTGGTCGACAAAGACGAGATCGACCTCGGTGACTTCTACGACAATCAGGTACGGGAGTATTAAAACTAAGCTGTGCACTCACCTCTGAGGGCGGTGTTTGCCATGTGCAAGGCGAATGGGTCCACAAGCTGAGGTAGCGTGCTACTGTTCCCGGTACAAATTGCGCAGGATTGGAGCAAGAGGGTTGTGGCGTCCGGATGCCGTCTCCATTCTCCCCACGCGTCATTCAACGTGCAGCAATTGCGTCGATACGAAGGTTTCGCACCGAATCACGTACGTAACAATAAGTGATAGAGGACAACCAGAAGTAATAGCCAGGCACATAGCTGGCCGGGCAACGCGAGCAGAGTATTTAGGCCGCGTATCATTACTTGCCGCAGCCGCCCACCAGACGTTCGAGCGTCCGACATTCCAGAAATTAGGAAAGTTATATGGCATATTCGACCGCGAGTCTGTCAGCGTCCGCCAGCGCCCACCAGCGACTGCCAGCGAGGGCCAGGGAAGTATAAGTATCGTTCTAGCCTGAGCTAGCGTGTACCAGCGTCCAACCACCGCCTTCACCAACGACGGGAGTTAGAGTGTACGGGGAAAGTAATTGAGGGGTATAGAACAGCTGGATTCGGCGTGATGAGAATTGCGCCGTGATGCATGCACAACTGCCTAAAGCAGTGAATTATGCAATTCAATGATGATGTAGTGTGGTTGTACGCGTGGTTGTAGAAGCGCAATTTCACAACGCCTAGTACAGCTGTTTGCTACCGTCCTACTTCCCCATACTCTCCACTGCCGGTCGCTAGTGAACGCTGGTGGACGCTGGTACGCGCCTTGGTTAGACGCGACATGACGCTATTTCGAAGCATACCTATACTTTCCTCAGCGACCGCACGGCTGGCAGACGCTGGTGGCACGCCGGCAGCGCTTGCACACACCTTCATATCGCTATTCGATGATATATATAACTTTCTTAGTCGCTCACGCTGCCGGGCGCTCAGATCGTTAGGCTGGTGGACGCTGCCACAAGGCATGTATGCAGCCCTAGACGGCATTCGGGTACCGCCTACCTTTCCAGCCCGGCTTCCTCGTGCCTTTGATCGTAGAAGCATGGTACGCTAAGGCAGCCGCCTTTTCAAAAGTCATTGGCCAGAGATTACGATCCGAAGGTGAGGGTGCAGTTCATCTTTAACTGATCCAGAACTTGTAACTAGAGCCGAACTTCCAGGAGTGGTTGCTGATGGACGCGCGACTACGCAATGGTACCACTCGAATGCAGGAGAACTCCAACGAGAGCGTAGCTATGGTATCAATGAGACTGAGTCTCAAAACGCAGAAGCTTCTACTATGTTTTCAATTTGGTCTTTCCCACTACATTGGTGAGTTATAGTTGGTAACGTCGCAGTCTGACGGGGCGATGTCAGAGGAGGCGGTATGAGCCCGCCTCCAGCTGACTTGCTCAACCAATAGTGATGCGATTTAAGAGGAAAACAACCAGTGTCTGAAACGCCGGCTGGGTGCGGCCTCAACCCCATCCCCTCCGGGATTGCCCCCGACTGATTGCGGCGGTATCAAACTTTTTTTTTAATAACGATCTGACAAAGCTTTTCGTGTTTTAGCACTTTGTGTTGTAGGTTTCACTGGTAGCCGTCATTGGATTCCATGCTCCCATCAATGCAACGGGGAGGCGAGAAAGCAAATTCAGGCTAGGTTAGATCCGACAGAACTCCCTAGCTGAAATCATAATCAAAATAAGGTTTGCTATATTTCAGGAATAATGACACTGCTGTCAATGTCCGTTATGTTGCTGATGTTGGTGGGCGAAATGAAGTTTGCTATGGAAAGCGTGCCGGGTCAGCGAGGGTCATTCAGCGATGTGCCATTACTTGGTATGATATTTTCCATTCCTAAAAAGACTGCTAGGATAAAGAGTGTGGTCGTGTGCAGTGTCCACAATATTAGCACTACTTTTGACCAAAGCAAATAAACAACCAAATAAAGCAGTCAATACTTAGGTAAAAACCTCCTAGTCCGTATTGATGAAAGCTCGGTACTGGTATGTTATTGAGGGAATTTATATAGAAAAGTTTGGACAGTCTAGACAAAATACTCGGAATTGTTCCGCCTCTCTGAAGAAAGAATCTGAGTATCCTCTACTTGGCCCTTGGATCCGGGGAGAGGAGCACTGCGTGTTTTCCTTGAATTTCACTCAGCTCATAGAAGCATGCAGACTACGCAGCACAAGTACCGTTAGGTTGAGTTGAGCGCCTCTCCGCTTGATTGTTTTGACTAAGCTTTTTGAATTTGACATTAGCTTTACATATCCCGGTCCCATTTTCAACCAAAGCCATAGATCAATTTAATGAGAGGGCGATAACGCTGGAAATGGGCTGCACCTTTTCATCAACTTGTATACCATTCATAAAGATAGTCCCAATTTGCTGTGCGACGCATTTACTTTCCATTGAAAAATTAAAGTCCCCATTGAACTCTCACTTGCGAATTGCCCAGCATGTCTGAAAAGTTGCGTGACTGTTGCAGGATTAGAAATGATTCTCGCCTTGGTCAGCCTATGTACAAGTCACTGTTCTTATCCTGCCAGACAGGTCTGGTGAGAAACTAAAGTCCCGGCAAGGTAGAAGACTTGATTGGGCTGAGGAAGAGCCGAATCGGAATTTCACTCGCGAACCGCGATGGAAATCTCTGAGATCGGGTAGGCGTGGTTGCGTACTTGATTTTAAAATGGCCGGCCCAGGTTTTTCGTGAGAGACTGTCATTTTGGAGCAGTCGTAATCATGTCTACATCTGACACAGAACAAGATAGCAGTTGTTACCAACTGAAGTATCCCACGAGAAGCCCGTCCTAAGCCATGCTCAAAAGCCACGCCTACTCCGTCTCAGGGATAAGGAGTATAAGTGTGCCGCTTGTCCAGTGCACAACCTCCACCTCATTCGTCGTCAAGAAGCGTGTGGTGGAACCAACAAAAGGGTTTCAGCTGCACTTTTTCAATGCTCTAGCATTCACCGATCTGCGACAGTACCATCTTTCCAAGATTAATACCGCCCAGCGTTTTATACTGCATTCCTTCATGGCAAAAAAGACATTTAGCTCATTTAGCGCGTCCCACAACTTGTTTGAAATTGGGTAAATGGACCCTCTGATCACCTACGTCGGCTAGTGGCCTGATGCATGCATTTTGGGAACCATCGAACTGAAGAGCAAGGGATCCAGGAGCTCTCGATCTGAATTGTGAGCCATGGCATTGCTCAGTCAGATAGATGATTTCCTCCGTGGAATGAAAATCACACAGCTGCAGCGGGCTGACGCAGCTACTGGGCGTTGTTTGTCGTCGGTGATGACCCATGACTCCACCATTACACGACGGGGAGCAGTGCCGAGGAGCTGGCTCCTTCTTACTCCGAATCTCCCACGCACCTTCTCACCCTTACCCTTGATAGCGCGCTCCATGTGCGGACTGCTCCCTAGTGTGGTTCACGTTTTTCCATTTCTCGACACAACGGTAAAAGTCTTATGACTGCCGAGGGCTGTCCTTCTCTATCGCAGTCGGAAAGTTTTACCTATGGATGTTACAACAGCTGTGACAGCATCTTATAACAGTCATCGTTCTCGTCTAATAGGTCTAACGACTATTTCTCATACTTTTACTTAGTGAATTACTTTGCAGGAATATACTACATGAGCTTGATCTTCATCATTAGCATAGCCAACATGCACATCGAGTATTTTCGTTCATTTGGAAAAGTATGCGCTCCGAAATCCAACTTGGCAGGTGGGTTGCGTATTTGTCTCAGTTCGAGTTTACCTGAACCTTGGGTCTTGCCTTCGAATGCCCTTTGACTTCTTGCAAGATCTGTTTCGTTGAAGTTTTGATCGAAGTGAATTCCCTTTTCTTGCCTTAGTTTCCATGGGAAGAACGGTGAGCGCAGTGACCCACATCACAGCGGTTTCTTTCCCGAATGATTTCATAGGTCGCACCTCCAGTGAGATTCGCTCTGCGTAAACCACCTCGACGCTCTTCTCAGAACCCTAACTTAGCATCGCTTCAGGCAGGATAAGTATCTTTAGGTGAAACCAGGTCCGTGGTCTTACTTGCTGGCGGAGGGAGGGCTCATATTTAGCCCTCGAATAATTTTTGGTTCCACCTTTTTAACGCGCTTTATATGTTCCTAATTCGCGGAATAGCAAAAGTGCTATTCCTTCAGTGTTAGAGACAATCTGCACAATGGTATATTGTGGATAGTGACGCTAAATTACAAACCTATAGTCGCTAAATAGCTATCCAAGGGAAAAAAGCGAATAAGAAAATCGTGGAGAACACCAAGTAGAAGCCCGGTAGCTTTTCCAGACGAGTTTTCCGTGCCTGCTCGTTTTGTGCCAGCAAAGCCATGGTCCTGCCATCTCTAGCTCAGTAATCGTCCCTCCGCGTCATCGAATACTAGTGTCGT